>BKZX01028506.1:0-30701 GCA_014362285.1 Fagus crenata
GATGCTTTCAGATTGGAGCTGCTGGGCATCATAGGCGTCATTAGCCATCCCAAAAGATCGTTGTGGTTCATCCTCAGAAATACCACACCCAATTGCTCCTTTGTTGACAAGTATACTAGGCCCCATTTTATGCTGTTCTACATTGACCAGCATGGCTGACGGTGGTGACGATTCCGTCAAAACTGGAGCAGAAACATTCTCAATCTTTTTACCTGGAGATAACTTAAAAATCTTTGAGGTGCATTTGCGGACCTTTGACAGGAGCCCCCCAGAGTCTGAATATCCCAAATCAGAAGCAGCTGCATTGCCTTGAGAGCTATTCAAAAATTCATCACCCAGCCTCAGTACAGGAATAACCTCCCTATCTTCCATTTCAGGTAATTGGAGATCAGAGAAAACGAACCCCCTCGTGATTTCCCCACAACTTTTGCAACTCTTGTTCTTCTCAACAAATGCAAGGAAGCGACTTCTTTCCTCAATAAACTGTTCCCGCTGCTCCTTGAGCTTCCTGCTGAGACTGCCAAGCTCATCAATATCTTTATGCATTTCAAGTTGGTTTACTTCCAGCTGCTTCTGGTTCAATTTAAGTTCCTCCATTTCCTTCTGTAGTCTTTTCCTTTCAGACTTCACTTCGTCCCATTGCCTCTCAGCAACTTCATTCAAGTGCTTAATATTATTATGCTCTCTTTCTCTCTCCTCCTCATATGCTCTTTCCCTTTCCTGCAAGCGCTTCTCCATTTCTTCACGTCTGTTCCGCAGATCAGTCTCAAGATCCCTTCTCTGCAATTCAAATTCTTGAAGCATTTGACTATGCTCATTCTGTGCTTTCTCAGATAAAGCTAACTGCTCATGCTTCATCAAGGATGCAAATGATTCCCTCTCCTGCTGAAGAGCTCCCAACTCCCTCTTTATATGGTCCTGCATTTCATGTTTCTCTTTTTTCAACTTTTTTTCTTCCGAGTGTTGCAATTTCTCTAATATTTCTTTCTCTTCAACAATTTGATTTAGCTCCCTACTAATTTCTGCTCTTTTCTCATCCAACTCTTCCCACTCTTTCTCAAATGTCTCCCTTTCCTGTTTCAAATCTTCACCTTCCTTCAAAAGCAACTCCTTCTGAAGTCTGTAATTTTCAATCTCCTCTTTCAATTGTGACTGCAAACGGAGGTGCTCTGACCTCTCTTTCTTAGTTATACTCAGTTTCTCACTCTCTTCATGAATTTGCAGCTGCTGCTGAGTACTTTCGTCCCTTACCTTCTCGATCTCATCTCTGAGATTTTGCAGAATTTCTTGATCAGCAAGTATTTGTTGCTTTTCTGCCTCCAACCTTTTCTCATTAGCTTTCACAGCCTTTTCTATCTCTTTATAACTTTTCATCTTTGTTTCAATGTCCTTCTCTTTCTCACGCAGTCTCTCTTCCCTCTTATCCAACGCTTTCTCTTGTTTGATCAATTTCTCATTCTCATGGTTGATTTTAACCTTCCCCTGCTCCACTTCATCTAACTTGCTACTGTATTCCTCATTAAGGGATTTCCTTTTTTCATCTAGTTCCAGCTCAAACTCCTTCATTTTAGTATCCAGAATAGCCCTTTGCTTGTCAACATGCGTCTGAATCTCCACCTAAAACAAAACCCATAAACATCAAATGTCAGACTGCTGAATTAATCATACAACTATAATCCATTCAAGTCCTTTACAACACACGCACACCCATATACTAAAAAAACAAAAAAAAAAAAAACCACAAACAGAGCACACAAAGTTCTATATCAAACCAATATAAGCTATCTTTGTCTTCCATATCACAAGTTGAAGCATTACAATCAAATCACGTGCAGATATGTATCTCATCCTTAGAAATGACATTATTAGGTCATTTATAATCATTTCCATAACAATTCCGGTATATCTAATGATAGATAATATTGTACGGCTATCATGATAAGAGTTCTCATTGATTTTGTGACAGTCTATCCCATTCAAATAGTCCAAGCACAAATCCATATGCACATACCATGGCATCCCTACACCACAATATGGCCTAAACGTCCAAAATATTTAAGCTCCAAGGGCCCTCATCTGTCATCCCCCAAATGGCCAGCTAAATTTGAGAGTGAGAGAGAGAGAGAGAGGCTATTGCAGAAGTAGTCATATTTACTAGACTTCAGAAGTACCAAAACTTCAAAACATATTTATTCTACAGAGGATAACACATTCCAAAAGATGTCCCTGTATACATAATATGTATATATATACATATATAAAATAAAATAAAAAACACATTGTAAAATACCAATTATGAGTCAAATTTTTTACTAAGTGATAAAACGGGGATGAGGGGTTATTGGAACTCACTCTTTCTCTAGTATCAAGCTTTTCTTCCAATGCAAGTAATTCCTTCTCCTTCATCTCAAAGGAGCTTCTTAGAGAGTCAGCTTTCTGCAACCAAATCAACAAAACAGAGGAATTATGAATAAACCCACTGAGGAATTTATCTTATTAAAACAGCTCAAACGAACAAGAGAATCACTTTTTCCTTCAAAACTACATCTGCCAGTCTTTTGTTGATATCATCTTCCTTCTCTTGTAACATTGATTTGGATAAGTTGATATTCTTTTGGGCCTCTTCAAGGCCCCTCTCTTTCTGCTTAATAGTTGCTTCTATTTCATTTGCCTTCTCCTCTCTCTCATTAAGGATTCCCCTACTCTTGCATAGCCTCCCCTCTCCTTCCTGCAGTTTCCTCTCCCACTCTTGTAAGTCTTCTCTTTGTTTATAAAAAATTGCCTTATGTGCCTCTTGCCTAAGTGCAATAGAAATACATGTAAGTTTAATGCAAAACACTAATTGAAGTGAGTCATACGTACAAAATGGGTTGTTGTGCTGCTGTGTATTTGTGTGATGTGTCTATATGGTCATTAACATAGAGAATAAGAACAATGTGCATAGAGCATACTCAGTTGTTAAGGATAGGCGCTGCCTCTGGAGAATACTTTCACGAGCCTCCACCTCTTGCAATCTTAACTCCAATTCTGAACTCTTTCTGTTTACCTCAGCAAGCTTGGCTTCAGCAGCATGCAACTTTTCTTCTACCTCCAAAGATTTATCTCCGATTCCAACAACCAAAGCATCTGCATTAGCTAACTTTGTCTCAGATGTGAATTTGATTTGATCACGCTCCTCTTGAATTTCGCGTAGAGCTTTTTCAAGCTGCATGGAAGAAACATATGAACCAGGTATCAATTACCAAAACTCCAAAATAGTAAACCACACTCCATATCCAAACAAATAACGAAAAAAAAAAAACTACAGAGTAAACAAATTAACAAACATTCCTTTTTTAAAATAAAAAACAGCAATCAATAGTGGCTGTACTATATCTAAATATTAACTTGTTTAAAAGATGATACAGAATCAGGCTTGCAGCAACCAGAAAAGAATTGAACTCTAGCATAAACCCTGTAAAATCAAATTCATTCTGCCAGGCAAGCATCGAAGAATGTAAAAGATCTCTGTTTCAGAGACTTATTAAGATGGCATGGATAAATTTTAAGAATCACACATTATATCCACTGATCTTCTAAAATAATAACAAAGATGAAGATGATATCTAAAAAGCAAACCTGTATACAAAATACAAAGACATATCAATATAGTAATTTACAAGAACACATTAAGCAGATTATAGCCTTGGTACTGAAGCACACTTGTGCATATCAAGATCATAAATAGGCACAGAATCGTGAATGACGAGGAAAGATAGAAAGGAGTAGCAATGTAGCATACATCAAACACACACTGCTTCTCAGCACTAAATGCTCTTCTCAAATTCTCCTCTCGCTTTTGCACTTCAGAAAACGCAATTAAATGTGCTGACTGTTCTCGTTTGAGAATCTCCTGAGTTTCCGCTAGCGCTTGCCTCAATTCTTCGTACTTGGAAGTCCACTCTTTCTTCTCAATCAAGAGAAGCCCCATGTTATACTGATAGTCATAAAGCTGCCCCAAAAAAAAGGTTCATCAGAAACCGATTCCATAAATACAAGAATTCCAAAGTCTATCACATAATATACAAAAGAAACACAAGAGCATAGAACATAAAGAATAAATTTTAGAACATAAATCTCACTTTCAAAATCAAATGAAATAGTTGCGAAAGGAAAACCCAATGAAGTGATCAATATGCAAAACCCAAAAAACATAAGCAACCCAATAATTCAAGAACAATACCAAAGTCACAACTTTCACATATATACTCCCTAAATTTCCCAATAATACAAACCGAATAACAAAATCAAACAATACCCATTAATCAGAACTTAACCCATTAAAAGATTAACTTTGCAATGAGATTAAAAGAAAAGAAAGAAACCTCGTTTTGAAGCTTTGAGAGCTTGTGAAGAAGCGCCTCGCGGTCCTTTCTTTCCATGGCCGCCTCGTCCAACAGCCCCGCCTCTCTAAACCTCTTCCAATCCGCCATATCTCCACCACCCTCCGCCACCGGAACACCACCTTCACCGCTAAGAAAACCCAACGGCGGAGGCGCCGGAGGATCAGCGAAAGCCACCGCCTTTCCCTTACCCGTCGCCGCCGACGCACTCCTCGGCGAGATCGTCGTCACCGGCTGCCACGGCTGCCTCTGCGGCGTGAACATAGCGAATTTTCACGAGAACCAAGAAACTTGAAACCCTAGAAATAAAATCCACGATCACGCTGAACCGGCCGAGATTTCGGAGTGTATCGGACAACAAACGGAAAGAATTTGAAATATTATTTATTTTTTATTTTATTTTGGTTTGGGATGGGATTAAGTGAGTGATGAGTGAGTGCGAAGAAGGCTCGCGTTCTTTGTTTTATTTGTGGTGTGAATATTTCTAATACGGCGTCGGCGTGTGCGGTTCTAAACTTCTCATGTCCGGAATGGGCCGGGTTGAAAACAAAACCACACTCATCGAACCAAAGGCCCGATTAACTAAAATTAAAATAGTTAGTCAATACAAGCCCACTATAAGATAATTTATTTTAAAATATACTTCCTATGTATATTGTTATGATAATCATAAAACAAATATTATAAATAGGTTATAAGATAAGGGCCTGTTTGGTACGCGTTTTTGTTTTTATTTTCATTTCCCGACTTTTTTCAACTTTTCAAATTAAAATTTGAAACTGGTTAGAATTTGGTTTTTTTCTTTTTAATTTCTGTTTGGCACTTTATTTTCAAGTCACATTTTGAAACTCATTTTATCAAAAAAATTTTGTTTGGTACGTCGTTTCATTTTAAAATTTAGGATGCACCAAAAAAATAAAGTAGGGGATCAAAACCTTTTATACGTGTTTATTAATATCAGAAACCTCAAAACCACCAGCCCCTTCCCCACGTCCCAGCCGCTGCCTCCCTTCCCCACGTCCCAACCGCAGCCACACCGTACCCACGACCCAGAGGCAGCCGTGGAATGAATGGTGTTTCAAAGAGTGTTACCCACGTCCCAGCCGCAGCCACACCGAGTATTAACATCAATTGACAAAGGTATTTTCATGCTTCTGTGGTCAGTATTTTTATGAATTTTTGGTGCTAAAAATGAGTTCACTTTTATTAGCATTTATTAGTATTTGTAACTTAACATCGGCTTTTGTTTGTGTGCTCTCTACCAGGCATGTGATTTACCTAGGGCCTGAACAGTCTCCTTGGAATAATGTTATTAAATGTTTATATTTCTTTGGGCGTTAAACGGTGGTGGCTTGCATTAATGAGTTTGTAAAGTAGGATTTTATGGATTGATAAAGCTTGAAAGAAGAAGAATTTTGTATCTACTTTGATAAGTATTAACTTATTCTGTCCTTGAATGTCTTCTTATTGTTTAACAGGTATCTAAAGATATCAATTTTGAAGTACTGAGTGGCCTTACAAATTCATTACTTGCTGCTAAGAAACCAGATGAGGTTTGTCATCATGCTATTGGGTTGAATGAGCTTCTTGTTTTATTTTTTAGCCACTGATACAAGCAGATAGGAGCTTGTTCTGTTTAATTTTAAGTGGTTCTCTAATTTATAGACTTCTAGAATGGATTGTACTTTTGCTTTATTGGACAAGCTTATCTGCAATCAATTACAAATTTCATTTTACTTTTATTTGTAATGCCACACCAAGTCACCAACCCTGTTATCAGAACGATAAATTGATTATTACTCCTTTATTTTCAAGAACCCATCTACATTGTCATGAAAACCATAGTCTTATAATATCAATCTATATGAAATGTATCTTTCATTTACAACTAACACACTATTTTCTTTCTTTTGCAGAGTCCTGACACTCGTATGGTTGCAGCAATTAATGCTTTGCAACCCCATGGATTTGCTGCAGAGCTGGTTTGAGCCGCAGTCCAAGACCCTCTAAATGTGGGTTGGTTTTTGTTTTGTTCACACTGTATTCGAGGTTCAGATGTAGCAAAGTCCAAGCAACCAGGATCCATTGCCTGCTCCCTATCTTGCTCTGTCTTAACCAAAAACGTGTTCTTAAGGTGGAACATAACTAATGGAACCAATCTGAGGATCTTTACAGCAATTCCAGACCAGAAAATTAACAAACACATACCTCTGGTTAATTTTCAGTAACTTGAATCTCCTGCAAAACAGAAAAAAGGAAAAGAAAAGAGGAGTTAGAACTAAAATTTGAAAAGATTGGAGGGTAGAACTATAATCTTTTTGAAAAAAAAATTTGGACCATCATTATCAGTGGGCAATATGGCAACTTCTTAAAACAAAAACAATAGTTCCATCATAGGACCCTACTTTAAAATGCAGTTAATCAGAACTCATATAGAGACAAGGAGAAATATATTAGCTTTCAAGATTTAACAACACAAATGGTGGTTTAGCATAACTGCTGGCGCTGACTGGAAGTTGAGAATACAACTCAACTATACATAATCTCTTTAAATTTTGAACAGCATGTCCCACGAACCAGTATTTGATTTTTTTTTTAAGGGTTTCTAACTTGAATCCCCTCCATAAACATCACTGGTGTTCAATATTTTTTAGGGTTTCAATTAGAACTAAACTAGACTACAATTGGAGGGTAGAACTGAAAAGAATTTGGGGGGTTTTATTAGAAATCCCATCTACAACTTCAAGTGGGGAGAAACCATGTTTGGGTTTTGAAACCCATTGCAGTGCGAGACAGAGAGATGACAAAATACCTGCGACCCGCCGCCGTGAACGCTGCTCTCTCCGTGCACTTCACCACTTTGGGATGGCCAAACGAATGGATTTCTCGGTGTAGATCCACACTAAGACCGGATGGAGTGTTAAATATAACCATTGGGAGTAGTTTGATAGTGATAAAGTAGAGAAGAGAAGAGCTCGGGAGGTTGGAGAGAGTTATCAGAGGAGATCATAGAATTGAGGTTGTCGTAATGGGTGAGAGAGAAGACACGGGTGTGATTTGGGCAACGGCTTAAAATAATGAAAACGAATTTGGTTTCAAAAAAAACCAAAACAGGTCCAACCTATTCTGAAAAATGGCATCAAATCCACGTAAAAAAACAAAACGTTTTTGAAAATGAAAAAGGAAACCGGTGTACCAAACAGAAAATTTTTAGGTAGGCCCCTCATTTTTTGGTTTACAAACAAGAAAACAATTTTACAAAACAGTGTACCAAACAGGCCCTAATTTATTACAATATATTTTAAAATACATTTCGCATTGCACTGGGCATCATAATGGTGTTACTAATTTTGAAAATAGCAATGCTACAGAGTACAGACACAATATTTTCACACCAATACTAAGTTTGTAGGTTTTTATTAGTTTTCATTTAGATCCACCACTTACATCATTTTATTATATAACATTTACAGCTTAACACATTAGTATTGTTGTAAAATTATTATAAAAATGTTGTGTACTTGATTTTATTGTTTTGAAAAAGGTCACACGTTTTAAGTCCAAAAATTGTGTTTGAAGAAATACAAATGGCATGCTCTCTACTCATGAAATCTAGTGTATTTGTGTCATACTTTGTTTGCATTCTTTGAGAAAACTTTTAATATTTATATGTTAAAAGGAAGAGAGATTTTTAATCAATTCATTCCGAATTTATATAAAATCCAATTCTAATATATTCTTCATACATTCATATTTTGATGGTGTGAGATATTAGAGTAAACTAAATACAAATTAGTGTGTGCAAAAAGTTCAATGATAAAAAAGTAGAAAACCAAAAATTGACACAATTCGTTTTTAAATATAATAAACAAAAACAATGTCATGCTCATCTCGTCCACTAGTTTTACTCTTGAATGCCTCAATCGCCTGAAAATGCCAAATAACCAATCAAATTAGTAAATAGTACTAGCCTCTTCACACGCGCTACGCGCATGTTCAGAGGCTTTTTCTATTTATCACTTTTAATTTTTTAATATTTTTTATTCACTATTATCCAAATATATTTTAAATAAATTAACAAATTTGTTTTTTTTAGAGGAAAAAATGAACAAATTAGTAACTGTGAGTGAGTAGTGGAGAGATTTCATATTTCAACTGTAAATAGTATAAACTAAGATTGAAATTTTTTTATAAAGAAAGTAATTTACTTTTGAATGTTGCTCGTTAAAGTGTTGCATTTTTTTACTTTTCATAAGCAAACCTATTGCCACAAAAACATTTGACTTTGAAATCTTTATGTTCATTGTTGCTATGATCCATAAGCTTCTCTTTATCCTCAGAATCCTTGTTGTAGGTGACACAGATTGCATTTTCTTCAGCCATAATCTTAAAAAAAAAAACAATAAAAATCAAATCAGATGACTAGTGTTGGGAATTTTTAATTAGTAAATGAATACTATTGCATATATATATATATATATATATATACTACTAGTTATTAAATCCAGACCGGATATTAACCTTGTTTCTGAGTCGGGTCATTAGGTTATTGGTTCAACCAATGGGTTATCGGTAGAACCACAAGTTTAAATATAAAATTAAAATATATATATATATATATATATGAAACTAAGTTTGAGAAGTCATAAAATAAAAAAGTAAATTAAAAATAAATATGCCTAAAATAAGTAAAATAAAGCAAAAGCATATCTCTTTTTTTTTTTTTTTTTTTTTTTTGATATATGATAGAAATTCTAATCTAAACTCACACACACGTATATTTTGAAAATCTCAGTGATCAAACCCATGCTCTCATAGAGGGGGGCTTTTTGGGGAGGGGGAATACCACTGGGCCGAATGCCCAAATGGCGCAAAAGCATATCTCCAACTCATAATTTAATAATATTGTTAAAATTACATTACATTGATAAATTGTAATACTAAAGTATTAAATTGCAACATCCAAAAAAATTATAAATTACAACAAACAAGTAAATGAAGGTTAAAAGTAAAACAATAAAAAATGGTAAATTACATTGACACCACATTCTTTTGGAGAAATTAAACTCGTTACACCCTATTTTGAGAAAATGACACTCCGTTCCCAAAGTTTCTATTAAAATTTAATGGATTTTATCAAATAATGATTAATGTGTACATCCTTTTTGTTACAACATTAATCATTTTAAAATATTATTTTTACTATACATATTACGGGTTTAAATTTGTGACGCATTAACAAAGAAATTATAAACTTAATGAACAATAGTTAATTATTTGAATCAAAAGTTTTAGGATAAAATTGATCCTCACGTCAAATTCTAATCAACACTAATATTTGTAATAATAATAATAATAACAATATTATAAGAATGTGTACAGGGAAGGACGTGCTTTATTTTTGGGAGAGCCCCATTGTGGGATATTTTTTTAACTATCCAAAGACTGAGACATTGACTTGGATCTTCCTTCCCTTGTGCCTACAAAAGGAGCATCTCTAGGAAGTTTAAGGACATCCAAACACAATAGAATAAATCTCTGTAGATAAACAAACTTGCTCTGTGCCTCACTGCCACCGACAAAGTTTGGATATTTAGAAATTCCATTTCCTTAAATTTTCTCCCCCAACAAGCTTATTTTGATGGATATTTGTGATACATTTTGCACAAATGCATATCCGCTGAAATAATACCTGAATGCTTTATTGAACATGATTAATGTGTTGGCTGAATGGGTAATTTGAATATGCTTAATACCTTATAGTTTATTAATTATTAATTATTTTACTTGTATTATAGACAAATTTATGATAAAAAAATCATTTATATTGTAAGATTCATTTCCTACTCAAAAAGAGCGGAGTGATTATAGCACACTAGACTCTTCCAAGGGAATTTGTATTGACTTGAATACTCTTCCTTCGAATCTTGGACTTGAACAAACTTTATGTATTTAATTTAATTTTTTTTTTTTTTGTAATGTTGATATATTTAAGTTTTCCTTTTATTAGTTCTTGTATAATTAAAAAATTTTAATTGTTACCCTATGAAAAAATTCCTTGAGCAGGAAGAGTGAGAGTGAGACCCTAAAATAAAAAATCCAAATATTAGAATTAGGTAGAAAGCACGAGAGTGAGACCCTTCCAAATGAGCCCTTTTTTTCACTCATCCATCCAAGCAACTTTGTTAGGTAGAGCAGGAAGAGTTTAAAGAAAGGGTAGGAGATCAGGGCAAAGAAAGGGGGAAGTTCAATTCAGTAAACAAAGAGAGCAAGAGATAAAAAATAAAATTTGGGAGATACAAAGTCCTGCATGGGAAGGAGAACAAGAAGGAGTAAAAAAGAAATAGTGGTGGGATCCGTCCAAAAAGACAAAAGAGATAAAAATAAAAATAATAATAATCGGGAGAGACACAAAGTCTTGCATGGGAGGGAGAGCACGAAGGAGTAAAAAATAAAGGGTCTTGGTAACGGTGCCCTTAGGGTAATGGTTAAGGAAACATTTATTGTTTTCATTTTATAGAAATTAGGAAGTAGTGAAATTTTAATATTAAAATAATACAAAAACAACTTTTAAGGGTATTTTAGTCTTTTCATTTATTATTCTAATATTAAAAATTCGTTATTTTTCATAAAGTATAAGCATTTAATGCTCCTTAACCATTACCCTAAGGGCTCTTGTTAACAAAATCCAAAAATAAATAGTGGAGGCTGTGAGAACCACGACCCGAGGGTCAAATGGGCCTCAAAGTGTGACCCAACTGACGAATAATCATTCCTCTAGAGTGAAGGTGATGTTACAGTAGAGTCGCCACTTATTTTTACAATAAAGAAAAACAAGAAAATTCTTTGTGAAAAATACCTCTCTTTTATTCAATTTGGATTGTATGATTACAACTGAGCGTCCAAAACAGAAAATTACATAGCAAAAATTGTTTCCTAGATACAATCTAAGAAAATTACATTCGAATGCTTCCTAAATACAGTATAGTAAAATAGAAAATTACATTCATAAAGAAACTAATCTAGAACCTTCAAGACTAGGCTCGGGAGCTTGGTTACAAAACGAGAAGGTGTAAGCACCTCGTTTGCCCGATTAAAATCGGTCTTCTAGGATAAAGTTTGGCCAAAAACAAATATTTTAATGTACAAAAACATGATTCACCGTAGAATTTATTTTAAAGGTTCAAGTTCTTTTATTAAATAATTTACATGTGAAAAGGCATGTTGTCATCATCATCATGTGAATAGACAAACAGATAAAGGAATTCAGTAAAGAATGTTTACCTGCATGCACGTGGAAGAAGATCCTGTTGATTGCTTTGGAATCACTAGAGTTATGTTCAACTTTGGCTGCAATGAAGAAGTTGGTTAATAGAAGATACAAAGAATAATCAATAATGGAAAACCTTGAAAAGGAATAAAGAGCAAAGATCAAAGGAGTTGTTGTGTGGCTACAACTATGTGGAGTTTGTATACTGCCTCAGCTGCAAAAGAGAACTCCAATGATGCTTCCTTGATGGTCTTCAAGGTATACGTGAACAGAGCTTCGCCATAGAATATCCAAAGAGGATTTTTGTTGGAGATCTTTTAATGGTGGATTTTTTAGAGGTGTTTTATGCTTTAGAAATCATACGCAAAATGATCTAGAATTCTCTCTAAAGCTCCAACTTTTTGGGCCCTTTGTAACTGATCTCTTCTTTTCTTTTTATAGCCAAACAAACGATAAGATATCTTCTGTTTAACTTTGTATTTTTTATTTTCAAATAATCCCTATTCCTTATCCTCTACCAGCTATGAACTGACTTGGATGTATGAGAATTCAAAATTCAAGTTTAGGGATAATTTTGGGATAAAAAAACGTGCTCCAGGTTCGAAGTGCCGGATTGGTGGTTCAATGTGCCGGCCGGTACTTCAATGTGCTTGAAGTACCGGATTGGAGATTAAAGTGCCAAATACGAGCTTGAAGTGCCGGCCGGTACTTTGAGTTTTAAAAAAAACGTTTTCAACTTCTTTTTTGTATTTATCCGTTTGTTCAATTTTGTCCAACTTTTTATGATAAACACCAGATATAATAGTGATCTTTTTAATCCTTTAAAATATTTGAATTGATTTATTTCAATTAATCCTTATATTTTACTTAATTAATCATACTATTTATCCAACTTAAACTGAATTTATCTAATGTAGTAGAGTCCATAATTATTTATCATTACAGGTCAATGGGACGTTTACACTTTATTAATTAAAATCAACCCAATTAATGGACCAATAATAATTAGTTTAGATTAATCCTATGTACCCGGAATTATTAAATCATTATGCACTCTATCCGTTAAATCTTCAATTGATCATAACATTTGCACTTATGGTTTGATTTAGGCTTGTGACATGTTGTTTTGAGTATTTTGAAGTGGAGATTTGTTTAATCAGTTCAATTTGTCAATTGAGTGGTCAAAATTGTTTTAGAGAAGTTGTATGCTTCGTTCTTTGGATGTATTTTGGAAAATGATCCTAATTTGTATTTTTAGATCATATAGGTAGCAAAACGAGGTGTCTACAGCGGCATCCGTCAAAAAGACAAAAAAGAGATAAGAAAAAAAAATAAAAATATATATATATATATATATATATACTAGCCTTTTTACACACGCTACATGCGTGTTCTGAGGCTTTTCCTATTTATCACTTTTAATTTTTTAATATTTTTTATTCACCATTATCCAAATATATTGTAAATAAATGAACAAATTTGTATTTTAGAGAAAAAAATGAACAAATTAGTAACTGTGAGTGAGTAGTGTGGAGATTTCATATTTTCAACTTTTTTTTTTTTTTGAGATAAGGTGTCCATGGATTGAAGAGTGTATCAATTTTCCTGAACAATTTTTGATTTTGTTTTAAAAATGATAAAATTATATATATCCCTTACATCTAAGGTTTAAATAGTATTCAATAAAAAAACATTTAAATAGTATTAGATAGATTTTAGCAAATAAAAAAATATGTATTACAAATATTGGACAACAAACGGAAAGAATTTGAATTATTATGTTTATTTTTTATTTTTTTTTGTTGGGATGGGATTAAGTGAGTGATGAGTGAGTGCGAAGAAGGCTCGCGTTCTTTGTTTTATTTGTGGTGTGAATATTTCTAATACGACGTCAGCGTGTGCGGTTCTAAACTTCTCATGTCCGGAATGGGTCGGGTTGAAAACAGAACCACACTCATCAAACCAAAGGCCCGATTAACTCAAATTAAAATAGTTAGTCAATACAAGCCCACTATAAGATAATTTATTTTAAAATATACTTCCTATATTTATTGTTCTGATAATCATAAAATAAATATTATAAATAGATAATAAGATAATTTATTACAAAATATTTTAAAATACTCTTCACATTGCACTTGGCATCGTAATTTAGTTACTAATTTTGAAAATAGCAATGCAACAGGCACAATATTTTCACACCAATACTAAGTTTGTAAGTTTTTATTAGTTCTCATTTAGATCCACTACTTACATTATTTTATTATGTAACATTTACAGCTTGACACATTAGTATTGTTGTGAAATTATTGTAAAAATGTTGTGTCCGTGACTTTATTGTTTTGAAAAAGGTCACACGGCTTAAGTCCAAAAATTGTGTTTGAAGAAATACAAATGGCATGCTCTCTACTCATGAAATCTAGTGTATTTGTATTATACTTTGTTTGCATTCTTTAAGAAAACTTTTAATATTTATATGTTAAAAGGAAGAGAGATTTTTAATCGATTCATTCAGAAATTTATCTACCAATTAGTTCCTTTATTTTTGGGTTGACGAACCAATATGTAAAGTTAAAACATATTAATTGGTCTCTTGTTAATTGTGTTATGTTTACTATGCCTATGCCTACACTAACCATCTATAACATTTTTCATTGATTAACAATATTGAGATGGGTTTCAATTATCTCAACTAGTAAAGTTTCTTGTCATTGAACAAGAGACCTTAGTTTGAAGACCTAGGTTCAAGTACTCTCGAAAATCTAAAAAAAAAAACCCTCATTAATGTCCTGACCTAATACAATCATTATAATCTATGTAAAATCTTTTGTTATTGAATAAGAGACCTTAGTTCAAAGACCTGGGTTCAAGTACTCTCGCAAATCTTAAAAAAAAAAAAAAAAAAAACTCATTATCGTCTTGGCCTAATACAATCATTATAATATATTAAAATTAGCTCAACTGATAGAACCTCTTGTCATCGAAAAATAAGAGACTTAAGTTCGAGTCACTCTAATAAAAAAAAAATAAAAAACTATATTTTGATGCATGCCATACAGAGCTTGAGAAAACCAAAGTTGTTCTGGCTTTTTGCTGAAATTTGTCCCTTTCGAAACCTCCCCTAAGAAGAAGACAAAAATTCAATTCTCATCCCTATATTTAGGGATATTTTCACTTTGATCCTTAAATATACTGTCTAGTGATGATGCTTGGATATCTATAACTCATATAGTCATAGTTGACACAGATTTTTCTCTTTATCTCTCTTAAATGAAGTTTGTTTATTTTTGATGGTTCAATATCCATACTTTGAGTTTATTACATATACATAGTTACATGGTAAAAACGCAGTCGGCAAACCAAGCTTTGAGATGTTAAAAAAAGCCACATCTAGTGAACATTAGACACAGAGAGAGAGCTCGTGTTCATTTGTTTGAAGAAATTTAGAATTGGATAGGGAAGTGTGTGATGTAGAAATTGGAATTAATTAATTTTTTTATAAATTCATTTTAATCCTTTTTTTCCCTTTAAAATTGAGGACTGAAGGTTTTTGGCTTTGGATTTTGGATTTTTTTTTTTCATTAAAATGTGGATGTGGATATTTTTAATGTCAATTAAATGTATTTTTTATTATTTGGTTGGTCACCTAATTTTTAGGTGTATCATATTACCATTCAATGCCGGCAAATATCAAAATGAAACATTATCCAAAAATTTATAGACTAAAATGAAACATATAAAAACATAAGGACCAAAATGAAGATATTTCTGAAAAACATAGGGATGAATTTTTTCCAAAAATAAAAATGGGCCCAACATAGTTGCTGGTATATTTGGAGGTAATTGATTGCTCAATTTCCTTTCTCTTATCTTATGTTAAAAGAAGCATACCATAGCTAATATCTAATGTACAAATAATACACCACAACATTGAATAAGCTAGTGATATATCCTAAAAAAAAAAATCAATTTCAACACATTAATCTCAAGTATACTGTTTATATGTAATTCAATCCCCATAATAAAACATTTACAATGAGGGAAAAAACGACAAATAAAACCAATTCTACGCAAATTAAAGTTAGGCCTTTACAAAATCGATCAATAAGGATTGGGTGTTACCCAAATTGGTGCTGGCCAAACATGAGTGTAATTAGTTGTCAAGGGCAAAGGCTCAATCTTTCCTTCATCCAAAGAGAATACACCTTCATCAAAACCTCTTCTAGTGCCCTCCAAATTAAAGTTGTAGTTGACATCCGTAAAATATATAGAATTTCCCTTGTATAAAGGGAAATCACGAGAAGAAAATGTCAGAGATGAATTCAATCCCAAGAACAACACATCATCACCTAAACTTTTAACCTGATACCAATTTCGACCACTAGTATCAAGCTTGAAAATGTTGAAAGATATTGTGTTCCTTATAAATAATTCTCTAGGCTCATAAATATAACCAGCTTTTGTACGTCGTTCGACCATCATTAGCCCGCTGGAAGTCCCTACCAAACACAAATCATCCATTGCCCTTGTATAAGGCATAGGTGCCAATTCTGTCACTATTGGCTTTGGGTAAGAACCGATGTCACAAACCATAAGTTGTCCATTACATTTTAATGCATATAATTGGCCTTGGTGAAATATGACATCTGAATAAGGAGGACGCTTGCCATCTATGATAGACCATTTCTTGTCTCCACGTTTACAGTAGGCCAAACTCCCCATTTCACAGTAGATAGCCACTGCTACAAAATCACTACCGTTGCTAGGGCTTGAAGATAAGACAACCCTTTTTAAACGATAGTTCCTTACCTGAGTTGAATCCGTCAAATAAGAATCCCCAGGAGTACTTAATGCGCTTAATGACCAAATAAGATACTCATTTTCATGTTTATCAGCACGATACTTTCTTACATCTGGAAACTTGGAATATGGAGGAAGCTTAACTTTGGCCCTTGTAAGTGGATTAACCAGATATATTGTATCATTCTTATTAGCAACCACCACCCAACCATATGCTGATCCCTTAAATACCTTTTCTCCAATCTCAGGCAACTCAAGCTTATGAACTTTCTTCTCCAATGGGTCCAGAAATCCACATGATGATGAATTTGATGTCCCAATTACATTATCCTTGTAAGGTAGTAACAGCCAAGGGAGTTGACAAGCTTTGTGGTTAGGCATTTTTGACAGGCTCGAACGCCAGGAAGAACAAACACAACGGAGCCTTACTTTATCAACGTACAGCTCAAGATGAGCTTCAATGGTATTTAACAAATCCGTGGGAAGCAGGGACCACTGGGAGTGGGACATAACCATTCTCACTGAAATTAAGCAAAAAAGAAAAGGAAAGGAAACCATAGTTACAAAATTGAGAAGTGAAACTCAAATAAAAAGAATATGAAACACTCATTTCTAATTTTTTGGGCAATTATAATTAGGAGTGAGCATGTTTCCGGATATGAGACTGTATCATCAATAACTTCCAAACATCAATATTGTTTGATGCATGAACAAAGTTCAATACCATATTGGAGGCCGTTTTGGTTTGGTCGGGGGAATGAAATATTTCGGTACTGGCCAATACCGGTGTACCCAGGGACGTAGCCAGGATTTTATATGAGTGGGGGCCGGTGTATCAACTAAATTTTTTTTGTAAAAATCCTAAATAGCATCTATATAGTATTAACGAAATATCAATAATTGAAAAATGCGTTATTACAGTTGACTTACCCATAATTTATAAATCAAATAGAAATTATGTTTATTTTGTGTATTATATCATTAGTACATATTACACACTTATTAAATAAAGTAATTTTAACACTCATACCCACAACACAGTAAGTCAACAATTAATAATCAAACACTCACAAATAACTGATTTAAATCCATAATTAATAATCAGATAGACCAACTCAATACACAGCACTCAGCAAAAAATCAATAAAAAAAAAAAAAAAAAACATTGAGATGTGAGAAAGTGTCTGAAGAGAAATAAAAAAGAAAGAAATAGTGACAGAGTTACAGTGACTACTCAATAAAATAATTGATTTGAGAGTGGGAATGCCGAATACTAAGTAAGTAAAACAAATAAGTGTGCAGTAGTCAGTAGATAAATTTTCAAAGAAAATAAAGAGTGATTCAGCAACAATAAAGAAAAAAAAAAAGCAAATGGAGAGTGAGAGTCAGTGAGAGTCTGAGAGAGAGAGCAGTCATACCAGATGGCAGATGCGGGCTGCGGACCATGCGGTGCTGGCCAAGGCTTGCGTCGTTGCGCAACGGCCGGCAAGGAGGTCAACTGGTCAAGGCTTGCGCGGCTGCGCTGTGACTGTGACTCCGTGAGGTGAGGTGTGGACCGTGCGGTGCTTTTTCAGGCCTTCAATCTCCAACTAGGCGTGAGCCTCCGGTATTCCAGTCTTCAGGCGAAGCCAAGCCGAGCCTCAGACAGTCTCAGTCCAGTCCAACGAGGTCAAGGCTTGTGCAGCCTTCAATTCCTTTGCCAGTTCGTAACCCTAAGTCCCTAAATCTTGCCTCTTTTTTTTTTTTTTTTAATTTAATATATTAATACATTTTCTGATTTGTTGTAATGGCTTATTTATTTTTATTTGTTGCTGTTGTTGTTACTTTGGTTGATTTGTTGGATGATTTTGTCTGAGTTGTATTTTTTCTTTTTATGATTTGGGCTGTTGATAATCTTGACTATTTTTTTGGGCCAATTTTTTGTTGGAAGGGGTCAAAAATAGGATTAATAAAGGCTAAAAAATTATGTGGATGGGGCCAATTAATTTTTTATACTTATTCTAGCTTTTTTTTTGTGAAGCCAGTAGGGGCCAGGGCCCCTTTTGGTCCCCAAGTGGCTCCGTCTCTGGGTGTACCGTTTCGAATTTACGGCTATATAAATATATATATATATATATATAAATTATATAAATTATTGGACATAAGTGATAAAACTTTATTCTTTCATTGATAAAAAAATAAAATAAAACTTCATTCTTTTTTACATGTTAAAAGTCACTTAAAACACATTAACATAAAACTTTATCCTAAAAAAAAAAAAAAAAAAAAACATAAAATTAAATTGTTCATTATCCGAAATACCCCAAAAGAGCCGAAACACCCGAAATATTAACATTTACGTTTCAATGGTATTTATTGTATCGGGTGGAGTACATGAACGAAATATTTCGGGTGTTTCGACCGAAACGGTACGAAATTGACCACTTTGATCTAACAATTAATATATATATATATATATATAGAGAGAGAGAGAGAGAGAGAGAGAGAGAGAGAGAGAGAGAGAGAGAGGAATTCAAAATTTTCATTATTTTAAATTACCCGTTAAACAATGCATGCAACTTATTGAATATTTGAGGGACACCAATTCAACCTTAGCAATCTAAAATCAAACAACCACTCTTAGGTCTTAGCAACAAAAAATTCAGTAAACAAATCCACCTCTATATATAAGCATGATCCTACAAAGAACGCATACATTCTAATAAAACCTTTAATCTTACCATTCATGATTCATAATTTCATACATACATATAATTAATACATAAAGGAGCCCATCATACATACATACTTGATTTATGGTTATTTGAGCAAAACCTAGCATAACAAATATATTACCATTCACATGAATGTCGTTCATATTAATATATATCAATTAGCAAAAGAAACTTTAAGATCATGCAATAATATCGTTATACTGACTGAATGATTGGAAAGCAACAAGTTCTATTCAAATCAGAACAATTACCGAAAACAAAAGTTTTCAAGATGTACCTGCAAGCGACTCGAAGTTTATACCCAACGCCTATGTGCTCAGTGTTGTGCAAAGTGTTGAAGGGTCTTCGTAGGTCGTAATTATCGTCTAAACGTAGCTTTGAAATTCTCTCTCAACATATGATTGCTCTCTCTTGCTTATATATATATATAGGTATATATATATAGGGGTAATTAGATAAGAGTCCTAAATTAGTATTTAAGATAATTTCAAACTTCATACAATCTCGATAATAGGACTCTTACCAATGCAAAGTCCGGTCATGTTTGGATCAACGTATTTTAATAGTAGTAAAACTAATATGTTTTTGACACGTAGCTCATCTCTTCTCTATGTACTAGCTGTTGTTTATTGGCTTAAATTCATAGGTGCGTCGAATGCACCTTAGCTTTGGCACATAGGATTGCTACTTACCTATGTAACCTTTGTGTGCACGACAATATTAATGTTGTTGACTTGGAGTGAAACACTATTGCCAACTTTTGAACTTCTACATGGGGAAAGGACTCTTATTGCCACCAATGTTTTGTATGGAATAAAACTTTTATTTCTGCTAGATTTGTGATACTGCTTTTGCCAACCCTTTGATTGGGTACTGCTACTAGTCTTCTGTGATTTAGTAGCAAGTACGTCAAATATTTGTTTGAAGGATTTTTTGTTTTTGATTTCAACAAAGAGTTTGTAGAAGCAGTTGAGCTTCTTTAGATTTTTGGTGCAGCTTCTTTGCTTTGGTGTGGTGCGGGTTCTTTGGTGACGTTTTGGAAATTTGACTAGAGAAAATTCACCAATTTCTCTAGTATTTGGTTTGAGTATTTAGTATTTGTTTAGAAACGCCCACTTAAATAGGGAATAGGAATTCTCTATTATTTGTTAGAGAAAACTATCTGGGTATTGGGGTTTTGGGATTTAAGAGTACCCCTACACCATATTTGTAATTTTCATCTTTGATAGTTAAATAATTCTCCGTCGTCGCCTGTGGACGTAGGCCAAAAGCCGAACCATGTAAATCTTTGGTGTCGGTGTGATTGTTTAATTTTTCTTTACAGTTTCTTTCGTTCTATATTTGTTTTGAGATCGTTCTTAAGCCATAATTATATTGCACAATCAATCTTGGTGTGGTTGTGTTATCCGGGGCCCTTTTCGCACAAAACTAACCTCATTGAATGTGATTAGAGTTTTTACTTTTTATTTATTCAATTATCTAATCAATGATAACAGAGGTAGTATTGAATGCTATTTAGCAAGGAAAATTCTAGGACACACCTAAATTTATAATTTATTGAAGTGACAATCCCAACTAGGCTTAAATACACTATTGATCCTTAAAGTTTACTCACTCAAAGCTATTAGTCCCTGAACAAGAATGGGACAATCCAAATTGAATTTTCATATCTCTATCACTTCAAGTTCTACCGTTTGTGTGAACTTGACCCATTTCTCCAGTATTATACTAAGATATTTAAGCTCAATAACTTCAAACACTTATAAATTAATAAGGACTCTCTCTCCCTATTAATAAGGGATTTATTTATTTTTATTAAAAAACCAACTATTCACTTAACTACATAAAACTCCCTCTTATTTTCATTTAGTTAATTCATTTAATCATTTTAATATCAAAATATTCCAATAGAGGTACTAAGTATATAAAAATAATTGACATGGTTTATTGTAAGTAAAACTTGAATATCAAAGTTCTAAGAAATTTTAGATAAGGTTGTGGTTAAAACTTTAATACCAAAGTACCAATAGAGGTACTGATGTTACATAAAATCTGCATTTTTATTAAGGATAGGCGCTCAGTTGTTAAGGATAGGCGCTCCCTCTGGAGAATAAGAACAATGTGCATAGAGCATACTCAGTTGTTAAGGGTAGGCGCTCCCTCTGGAGAATACTTTCATGAGCCTCCATCTCTTGCAATCTTATCTCCAATTCTGTACTCTTTCTATTTACCTCAGCAACCTTGGCTTCAGCAGCATGCAACTTTTCTTCTACCTCCAAAGATTTATCTCCGATTCCAACAACCAAAGCATCTGCATTAGCTAACTTTGTCTCAGATGTGAATTTGATTTGGTCACTCTCCTCTTGAATTTCGCATAGAGTTTTTTCAAGCTGCATGGAAGAAACATATGACCCAGGTATAAATATACATGTAATTTACAAAAAAAAAAAAAAAAAAAAATCTATGTTTCAGAGACTTATTAAGATGGCATGGATAAATTTTAAGAATCACACATTAAAAAAAAAAAAAAAAAAAAAGCAAACCGGTATACAAGATACAAAGACATATCAATATACATGTAATTTACAAAAACACATTAAGCAGATTATTTACAAAAACACATATAGCCTTGGTACTCAAGCACACTTGTGCATATCAAGATCATAAATAGGCACACAAGGTGCTCTGACCTCTCTTTCTTAGTTATACTCAGTTTCTCACTCTCTTCATGAATTTGCAGCTGCTGCTGAGTACTTTCGTCCCTTACCTTCTCCACTCCCAAAGTTTAATGACACTCCACTCCCAAAGTTTCTATTAAAGTTTAATGGATTTTATCAAATAATGATTAATGTGTACATACTTTTTGTTACAACATTAATCATTTTAAAATATTATTATTACAATAAATATTACGGGTTTAAATTTGTGACGCATTAACAAAGAAATTATAAACTTAATGATCAATAGTTAATTATTTGAATCAAAGGTTTTAGGATAAAATTGATCCTCATGTCAAAGTCCAATCAACACTAATATTTGTTGATATGGGTATAGAAAAATCTAAGTCATCCAAATACAATGTGTCAAAGTATGTCTCAGACAAACAATCGTTGCACACCCATCAACTCCCTTAATTTCCTTATTAATGCTACCATTATACACACCTATAAACTCTTTTAATTTCCTTATTAATGCTACCATTACGCCATTTATATCTGGTATTCATTGAGTTATATATCACTCTTGGGTAATTATAGAATACTCCGGGAGTACATTAAATGCGTACTCCCTCCTCTCACATAAGTGGTGGGTCCAGCTAATTAAGGACTCCAACGTGAGAACAAATGATTAATTGAATAAGATCTCTAGTGTTAAAAGATGGTGGGAATCTTAAATGGAAGAAGAAGATAAAACGGCAACTGTACATCTGAATAACATGTATCGTGGGAGATGAGGAGATGAGAAGAAAAAAAAAAAAAAAAGAGATGAGGAGTCGTGAGAGAGAGAGAGAGAGAGAGAGAGAGAGAGAGAGAGAGAGAGAGGCATATGAAGTGATGGGATGAAGATGAGGTGGAATAAATGCAATATGAATAGGTGAGAGGAGAATAATTGAAAGTGGAGTGGAAAAAATAAATTGAAATAAATGAGGAGAGGAATAATAGGAAGAGAGGAGAAAAACGTGTGTGAGAGAGAGAGAGAGAGAATAGGGGAAGGAAAAAAAAAAGGTGGGAGGAGAATAATTTAATGGGGAGTAGAAAAAGTCAAATGGAATAAATGAGAGGAATAATAGGAAGAGATGAGAAAAAAGAAAAAAAAAACGTGGGAGAAAAAGAAAATAGGGGAAGGCAAAAAACAAAATCATGAAATCATGGAAATAAATAAGATGAATTAAAATGAGGTGATTAATTAGAAAGTTTTGAATGCTGGAATAAATTAGGAGTGATTGAAAATAGGAAGGCATGAGCCTGGTGTGGATTGCTATGGTAATAGAAAATCTCATGTAGCATATTTTGGGAGAAAGCTAGAGCTTTATATATAATAGATAATAAATTATAGATTTGCTTGTATCTTGTGAGTGTTTAGCAAGAAAATGTAGACGAAGAATGTATATAACTACTTGGGATTTGGGAAGGGGAAGATAAAAATAAAAAAAAATTCCAGGAAATTTCATTAATTCTTTAATCTTGAAATAAAACATCTAGTTTGGAAGATGTAGACGGCTGAAATTTGAGCGAAGTTCATACTATCAACACCATTTAGATAAAAGAATTAATGGGCTTATACTAAAGTCGTTGGCTGACTCTAATTTTCCAAGTCATGCAGTCATACCCCTTGAATAATGCTAATAGAAATTTGAAAGCGTTCAAAACGAACTGAGTAGATTTCAATATCAAATGCCTTATAGTCCAAAAGATATCTGGAAGAACTGTCCAAGACTCCAAGTGACTTTGGTTGTGAGGTTGGGAATTAAAGTTCTCGGATTAGAGTTTTGGCCTCACAATAATGATAATGATGTGGTCAATGGTCAATCAAAAAAAGTATTCCTTTTTTTTTGGATTTTGTTAACTAGTGCCTTTAGGACAATAGTTAAGGAGCATTAAATATTTACGCTTTATGAGAAATAACGAATTTTTAATATTAAAATAATAAATAGAAAGACTAAAATACCCTTAAAAGTTGTTTTTGTATTATTTTAATATTAAAATTTTACTACTTTCTATAAAGTGGAAGTATTAAATGTTTTTTTAACCATTACCCTAAAGGCACTCGTTAACAAGATTTTTTTTTTTTTTTTTTTTTTTTTTTTATGAGACAAGAAAAGTACACTTTTTTTTATAATTCTACATGTGTGTTCTCTATAATTCTCCCTTTTCGTGTGTTCTGCATGTGGTTCTCTCTTAATTACTTGTTTTAATCTGCCTTTTTGGTTCACATTTTTCCTTTCGCCTTTTGAATATTCAATACGGGCCTTTAGCAGTTGCAGAACCAAGATTGATAATATGAAAAGAAAAAATTATAGGTGAGGCAAATAACTTTTTGATAGGAACAAACCCACAAAGGCAATCGGACATGAAACTTAGAGAAGCACATAAAGGTGTTTAAATAGGAGATTGGGGTGCAATCAATTGGGGAGATGAGGAGGTGAGGGAGATAAGGAGGTGAGGAAGATGAAGAGGTGAGGGAGTTGGAAAAGAGTATGAAAAGGGAGAGAATTAAATAGAGGTAAATGTTAAAAGGTAAAATAGAAAGAATTAATTAATTAGAGGAATCGGTGAGGGGGAAGGGTGTGAGAATAGGAAATCTGATGTGGCATCTTTAGGGAGAAAGCTAAAGCTTCACCTATTAGTTTATATAAAAAATACCTCAAAAGAGCATTAGATGATCCTTAAAGATCCGTCCAAACGCGAGACGATCTAAAAAATAGAGGACTCGTCCAAATATGAGATGATCCCTAAAGATCTGTCTAAATGCGAGACGATATCAAAAATAGAGGACTTATCTAAATATGAGATGATCTCCCCAAAAAAAAAAAAAAAATCTTCCAAACGTGAGACGACCTCAAAAATAGAGGACTCGTCCACATATGAGATGATCCAAAAAATAAAAAGATCCATCCAAAGACAATCTCAAAAATTAGAGGACTCATCCGAGAATGAGATGATCCCTAAAGTAAGAGGATTCTTCCAAATACGGGATGATCCCTAGAACAAAAAGACTCATCCAGAATGTGAGACAATCCTTCTAAAGTAAAAGCATCTCGCTCTCCACCTAGGAGACATTCGTTCACTCAAAGTCTTTGCGCCTCATCTCATCTAGAGATACCTTGTCAAGAAGGCTCCTCGCTATTCAATGAGATAGTCGTCACCGGCTGCCACGGCTGCCTCTGCGGCGTGAACATCGCGAATTTTCACGAGAACCAAGAAACTTGAAACCCTAGAAATAAAATCCACGATCATGCTGAACCGGCTGAGATTTCGGAGTGTATCGGACAACAAACGGAAAGAATTTGAATTATTATTTTTATTTTTATTTTTTTTGGTTGGGATGTGATTAAGTGAGTGATGAGTGAGTACAAAGAAGGCTTGCGTTCTTTGTTTTATTTGTGGTGTGAATATTTCTAATACAGCGTCGGCGTGTGCGGTTCTAAACTTCTCATGTCTGGAATGGGCCGAGTTGAAAACAAAACCACACTCATCGAACTAAAGGCCCGATTAACTCAAATTAAAATAGTTAGTCAATACAAGCCCACTATAAGATAATTTATTTATAATATACTTCCTATATATATTTTTTTGATAATCATAAAATAAATATTATAAATAGGTCATAAGATAATTTATTATAAAATATTTTAAAATACACTTTGCATTGCACTGGGCATCATAATCGTGTTACTAATTTTGAAAATAGCAATGCTACAGACACAATATTTTCACACCAATACTAAGTTTGCAGGTTTTTATTAGTTCTCATTTAGATTCACTACTTACATCATTTTATTATGTAACATTTACAACTTGACACAGTAGTATTGTTGTGAAATTATTGTAAAAATGTTGTGTCCTTGACTTTATTGTTTTGAAAAAGGTCACACGGCTTAAGTCTAAAAATTGTGTTTGAAGAAATACAAATGGCATGCTCTCTACTCAAGAAATCTAGTGTATTTGTGTCATACTTTGTTTGCATTCTTTGAGAAAACTTCTAATATTTATATGTTAAAAGGAAGAGAGATTTTTAATCAATTCATTTAGAATTTATATAAAATCCAATTCTAATGTATTCTTCATACATTCATATTTTGATAGTGTGAGATATTAGAGTAAACTAAATACAAATTAGTGTGTGCAAAAAGTTCAATGATAAAAAAGTTGAAAACCAAAAATTGAAAATTTTTCTCCTTCTTTATTTAAGGGTTAAAATTGAAAGTGAATGTTTAAACTTTTAATCTCAACTCTTAAAACCAATTGCTATGCAATTTATTCTCACCAATTGCATGACACAATTCTTTTTTTAAACCATTACATAATTCGATTCCAAGAAAAACAATCTCATGTTCATTGTTTCATTTCGTCCTTCTAGTTCTAGTCTTGAAATGCCTCAATCGCCTGCAAAACTCAAAAATTAACCAATCAAATTAGTAAATACGTATGGACAAAACCAAGATTGAAATTTATTTTATAAAGAAAGTATCTTACTTTGAATGTTGCTCGTTAAAATGATGAATTTGTGACTTTTCACAAGTAAACCTATTGCCACAAAAACATTCTACTTTTATTCTTTACGTTCATTGTTGCTGTGACTCATAAGCTTCTCTTTATTCTCAAAATCCTTGTTGCAGTTCACACATGTTACCTTCTCTTCAGCCATGTTATAAAAAAAAGAATAATCATAGCAGATTAGAATTAAGAGTTTTTAATTAATAAATGAATACTATTGCATATATAATGAATGTCTAGTATTGTATATATACTACTACTTATTAAATCCAAACCGGATATTAACCTTGTCTATGAGTTAGGTCATTGGGTTATTGGTTCAACCAATGGGTCACCGGTCAAACGTACCGCAAGTTTAAATATAAATTAAAAAATATAAAACTAAGTTTGAGAAATCATAAAATAAAAAAGTAAATTAAAAATAAGTATGCCTAAAATAAATAAGTATGTCCTAAAATTCTAAAAGCAAAGGCATATCTCAACTCATAATTTAATAATATGTTAAAATTGCATTACGTTGATAATTTGTAATATTAAATTGAATAGTAAAGTATTAAATTGCAACATCCAAAAAAATTATAAATTACAACAAACAAGTAAATGGAGGTTAAAAGTAAAACAATAAAAAAAGGGTAAATTACACTGACACTCCATTCTTTTGGAGAAACTATACTCGCTACACCTTATTTTGGACAAATGATACTTTGTTCCCAAATTTGCAAAATAATAACACTCCGTTAGTTGGATTTAGCATACATTTTGCAGAGGCCCACAAACATTTCGTTAGTTGAATTTTGTGAATATGTGATACATTTTGCACACACAACATTGCCTTAGCTTATTTTGATGGATATTTGTGATACATTTTGCACAAATGCATATCCGCTAAAATAATACCTGAATGCTTTATTGAACATGATTAATGTGTTGGCTGAATGGGTAATTTGAATATGCTTAATACCTTATAGTTTATTAATTATTTATTATTTTACTAGTATTATAGACAAATTTATGATAAAAAAATCACTTATAATTCAAGATTCATTTCCTACTCAAAAAGAGCGGAGTGATTATAATAGCACACTGCACACTAGACTCTTCAAAACGAATTCATATTGACTTGAATAGTCTTCCTTCGAATCTTGGACTTAAACAAACTTTATGTATTTGAATCTTTTTATTTATTTATTTATTTTTATTTATAATGTTGCTATATTCAAGTTTTTCTTTTATTATTTCTTGTATAATTAAAAATTGTTAATTGTTACCCTACGAAAAAATTCCTTGAAGTGCCACTCATCCTAAAATAAAAAAATCCAAATATTAGAATTAGGTAGAAAGCAAGAGAGTGAGACCCTTCCAAATGAGGCCTTTTCCCCACTCATCCATCCAAGCAATTTTGTCAGGTAGAGCAAGAAGAGTTGAAAGAAAGGGTAGGAGATCAGAGCAAAGAAAGGGGGAAGTTCAGTTCAGTAAACAAAGGGAGAAAGAGATAAAAAAATAAATGGTGTGGATATTTCCGCATCTTTGGTGTGAAAATATAAAAAATGGAAGTGAAATGATTTCACTTCCATTTTTTATATTTCCTCACTAAAAATTTCGGGAGACCCAAAGTCCTGCATGGGAGGGAGAGCAAGAAGGAGTAAAAAAAAAAGAAATAGTGCCAGGGTCCGTCCAAAAAGACAGAAGAGATAAGAATAAAAATAATAATAAACGGGAGAGACACAAAGTCCTGCATGGGAGGGAGAGCACGAAGGAGTAAAAAATAAATAGTGGAGGGATCTGTCCAAAAAGACAGAATAGGTAAAATTAAAAATAATAATAATCGAGAGAGACACAAAGTCTTGCATGGGAGTCAGGCCGGCCCAATCATTTTGGGAGCCCAAAGCAAAAAATATAAATGAGGTTTTTTTCTTTTCTTTTTTTAACTAAAAAAAATTGACTCTTTACAGGAAAGTTTTGAATAGACTACATCTCTTTTATAGAAATTAGTTTAATAAAAAGAAAAGTCTTGAATATGCTCTATTATAGAAATTATAGACTTTCTTATAATATTGTGTATAAAGATGTTCTATTTACACATGAAAGGGGGAGAAAAAACTCCAATCCTAAGTAATGAAGACTCTAACATTAGCTTTTATTTATACAAAAT
Organism: Fagus crenata; assembly: GCA_014362285.1. Lineage (NCBI taxonomy): Eukaryota > Viridiplantae > Streptophyta > Magnoliopsida > Fagales > Fagaceae > Fagus > Fagus crenata. The sequence goes on from BKZX01028506.1 coordinate 28,536, forward strand.
AGTAGAACAACTTCTTTATCTAAGCAATGTGGGACTTGTGGGGCATTTTATTTAATTTTTATTTTAAATGTGGGGCCTTTTTTATATGGGATTTTTTTTTTTTTTTTTGCCTAAGGCCTCCAGCATTTGCTTGTTTGGCTTAATGAATGGGCCGGCAATGCTAAAAGGGCACAAGATTTGGACCTTAATCTATAATCTATAATCTATAATCTATAATCTATAATATAAACTAAAAGCTGAAGTTGAGAGAAAGTTTTTAGGCTTCCCCAAATATTGCCACGTCAGATTTGTTGCTCCCACAATATTTCATATCATTTTTCTTTTTATTTCACTCTCTCTCTCACTTCTCTCCCCATCGCCTCTTCATCTCCCTCACCTCTTCATCTCCCTCACCTATCCCAAATCTTCTATTTAAATCCTCCTATTTCCGTTTCTTTCCTACTTTTTCTCATATTGCCAAAATTAAATGTATTCAATATAAAGAGTATATGCTAAAATCATTAAAGCCACAATTACTCTTTAAAAAAAAAAAATTCCTTCTTCTTATATTGAGCTACCATTATGCCATCATGCCCCTTGAGTTTTCAATTATAAGTCTTATGACTATTCACATCCATCCATTGATGAACAGAAGAAAAACAGTCTCTAATATTGTAACATTCCTTGAAGACATAAAGTTTCTATATGTCTAAAATCCCAAATCTCAAATCACCCTTTCACTTTAAATAGTTGAATCCAAAATCTTATATTCTACCAGTAAGTCCTCTCTCTCCACTTCAGATATAGATTTTTTTTTTTTCTTTAGTTGATGCCTAACGAATTTGAAAGGTGTGTGGAAATTATCAAGCATTCAATACCACGGTCCGTTTATCACTTGCAATCTAAGAGGAATTCTTCGATACTCTCTTGAATCTTTGGTAATCAAATTTCTTTTACATATCATCATTTTTCTTTTGTTTTCATTCCCTCTTTGTTTTTGTTAGGTATTTTAAATTTTGATTACTTTTTCAATGGTTAATCTTTTTAGTTTAGCGTTAAGACTAAATGCTAATTTGCTCTAACATGTTTTCATATTTTGTTTCTAGAAGGTAGCAAACCAATCAAGCTAACTTATGTTTTGTTACTAGAAGGTATTTATTATCATTCATTATTCTTTATCTTATCTTCTTCTTCTTCTTTTTATTCTTTTTTTTTTTTGTTAATGTAGCATTATCATTCTTCTTTGTTTGTTTCATCCACATGTTTCAAAAATTTTCATTACCTTTTTTCGTTAAACACTTGATGCCTTAATAGCAAGGAACTTTTTGACATATCAAGTGTTGTAAAATGATAGGGACTATTTGGAAACATTCGGTAAAGGTTGAGGATTAAATGTATAATTAAACTAAAAAATAATCATATTGAATCTTCCCACACATCGTGCGGGTCAACAACTAGTAATATTAATTTAACAACATTTTTTTTCTTTCTTTTCTGTAGACTGTCATCTATCTGCATTTCCAATTAAGATAAATCGATTACGTTATTTAATGCTGCTTAAACATGATCAAGAAGTGTACAGGTTGGATAGAATGCTTGATTGGTAGATAATTGTTCCTATGAAAAATCCAAGCACTACTTGAAATTGATGAGCTTGCGACTTGCGTTATGGTTGATTTGTATACCTGGCCTGCCAATGTGTTATTGGTTCTTCACTTCTACTTTTTTGGAATGTACAAAATATAAAGAAGATTTGAATGATTTTTTAGGTAAAGACTTGAGGGATACTACCCCACTAACGAGGATATAATACCATCCACTGATTGATTCAAGTTTCAAAATAATTAACGTGTACGTGGACTTGACTGGAAAGACATAGCTCGATGAAATTGTGACTGTATCGAACTGCCCTGCCTTTACGTTCATTGAACGAAGACGTGTTGATAGAGACTATTTTTAAGTATCCCATGTAGCTGGGGTTATTAGGAATAGCTAGAGTCGAACAATTCATGGGTAGACCAGACTATTGGAGAGACTTTGAACATACATAGACTTTTCTGTTCCATAATTAAGAAAGAGACTTGAGTGAATGATTCTTCTCCAATAAAGAAACAAGTGGCGACTTTTCTTCCAAACATTATCCATTCAGATTCTTTTTAATAGCTCTTTCATTTCAAACAATTTCCT
>BKZX01028508.1:0-27880 GCA_014362285.1 Fagus crenata
TTTTTAAAAAAAAAAAATTAAGGATGATTAAACTATCAAAATTATAACAAATAATTTAAAATTACAACATTTACCATATATAACAAACAATCAAATAACACAAAAAAAGTCCAATTGTTGTGTGCGTGTGTTACAAACGCAAATACTTTTGCCTTGTTTTGTCTTATTGGACTAAGTCTTTTAATAGCCCATAGGTTACTGACTTGTATCGGCATTTTGGAAAGAAAAAAAATGCTTTAAATGTTGCCAGCCATTTGCTTAAAATACACGCCTCTCATAACTCATTTGTTTTATTATCATTTACATTTTCTTTCTGCTACAATTCTCAACTCAACTCCAGCCTGCTACAATTCTCTCAACAAAACTAAAATATCTTGAAGACTTCGAAAGAGTTATGAAACTGGAAGCTTCTAGTTTTCTTTCTGCTGCTTAGGTGCCTTACAATGTATTTGGAGTCTTGATGTGACTTATCCTTTTGAGCCTTGATGTGACTTATCTTTGTCTCTTCACTTTTAGAGCACCCCTGGGCCTATCCTCGGGTTTTGCTCACCTTTAATTTGTAACCTCTTTTTTACATTGTTAATGAAAGTTTCTACCGATTTTCTCAAAAAATTACATTTTCTTTCTTTACCTTCCTTAATACACTACTTCGACTACTGAGAGAATTTTTCTCTTCAAGTTTTTCTGCTCTCTCTCTCTCTCTCTCTCAGCTACTCGTGTAAAAATTTGAAGCTTTGTCTTCATTCTTTGAAACAAAAAAGAAATGAAATGGCATTATTGAAGAAGGTTGTTCTTGAACCTTTGTGTGGAATGTTTCCAGCACAAAGGTTATTGCTATAGTCTAATCTTGGGGGTTATTCCACCGAAAAGCCGTTCGCACTGAGTTTCACTCTGGATGGTGCAAATCAACAATGCTATTGCGTGATTTTATAGCTTGGTGAGATTGTTCCTAAACTGATTTTTAAGTCTCTGTTAAGTTTCTTTTTAAGGTTAATTATTTTCTGATTTATGTTGGTTTTCTTTGAGTAAAATTGTTCTTTCTTAAAATATTTCCAACACAAATAACATAAAGAAAATCCAAATAACACAAGAAAAAGGCTCAATAATATCGTCAAAAGCCCAAAAATGAAATTACAACTACAAATTAGCCCAAATAAATCAGTTCTATTATTATTATTTTTATTTTTATTTTTATTTTTAAACCCTAACTTTAATCAGTTTTTGTTTTTTTTTGATGAGAACCGGACTAGTCAGTTGCTTTGTGAATACCTTTTTTTCTTTTTTGTTAATGTGTAGTGTAGTGGAGTGTAGACCAGTATAGGTTTTGTCGTTTGTGATTTGTATTTGTGGCATATGAAAAATTTTAAAAATGTTGTATTTATAATTTATGATGGGTTAGTTTTTGGTCTTTTTTTGTATTATATGCATTAAAGTTTGAAATCAAAGACAAAATGTGCCCATCCTGAATGGAATTCTTGGATCCGCCCCTGCATACATCCAAGTGCTGTGGACATGGTTGCCAGAGCCAATGTAGACCAACAAATACACCGTCCAATCCAACCCCAACCCCTAGCCCGTTGTGGTGGTGAGAATGTTGGGAACCTAATCAGCTTCTCTCTATTCAACCAATTGCACGCTTAAATAATAATAAAATTTCAGGTCTAAAAACGTCGCTTAGCATTAGTTCAACATTGATATTTTGATTTTTTTTTTTTTTTTTTTATTAATTCGATAGTTAAGGGAGAGGGAATTGAAACTAGGATGTCTTGAAAACACCAAAAGTACTAATTGAATTACAAGACTTTTAACTTTTTTTCTTTTTTCTTTTTTTCAAACGAAATCTTCTATATCTATATAATATATAAAGTAGAAGACATGAGCGTTAAAACCTAGAATGTCTCACATCAGGACAAGTGGCATGTCTATCTCTCGTTTAAATTTTTGAAATGATACGTTGTTTAAATTTACTAAGTAGTTTACGAAGCAAGATCCTCTAAATTTTTTAAGGAACTCTATTACATAGAGTTCTTTAAATTCTCACATTTCATTTAAAAATAAAAAGATAAGATTGTGACAAGCATCAATCCACTTACATAACCTTAAAATAATGTACTTACAATGGGATTCAAACTCTTTCACATTAATTCCTCCGTTAATTGAAAAAAATAAAAATAAAAAAAATAAAAACTCTTCCGTTAAACCAAAAAAAATGAGAAAGGAAAAAGCCCAAAACTCCTCCCCTTCTAGAGCCAATCTCCGGCGATTTTCAATTTGAAAATGGAATTTCCACAGAAAAAAAATCCTAATATTGGTCCATTAATAGTTTGGTTACCGAAAATAAAAATAAAATCCTTAAAGTCTGGTGGCTTGGGATATGTCACCTTTGAGAGAGGTATCGTAGGATTGCAGAAAAAGTTAGGAGCCTATTGCCGGAGAAATGAAGAAGAAAATAGCCGAGGTTACTTTTTAAAACAAAGAAACCTGTCCTTTTTGCTCTCTCTTTGTCCTGCACATAAGCTTCCTTTTCGGTTTAGAAACTTGAGATTAGATCACCGAGTAATAATGGAGGAGGTCAAGGGTACTCACAGGTTAAACTTAAAGGGTTAATGGTTTCTTGAATAAGTGGGCCAATATTAGGATTTTTTTTCCGGAGGAAATTACTTTTTGACATTGAAAATCGCCGGAGATTGGCTATGGGAGTGGAGGAGTTTTGGGTTTTTTCCTCTCTCATTTTATTTTGGTTTAATGGAAGAGTTGTTTTGTTTTTTTTTAATTAACAGAGGAATTAACGTGAAAGAGTTTGAATCCCATTGCAAATACATTATTTTAAGGTTATGTAAGTGGATTGATAACTTATCCCAATCTTACCTTTTTATTTCAAATGAAAGGTGAGGAATTAAAGAACTCTATGTGATAGAGTTTTCTAAAAACTTTAGAGGATCTTGATCCGTAGTTTACATCTCTATTTACAATTTATACTTCCCAAGTGATACGTTGTTTACTAATAAAAGATATATCTTAATAAAATATCATAATAAAAAGTTAAAAAAAAAAAAAAAAAAAAGAAGAAGATAATAACAACATCTTTAAAAGAAGTCTCTTACTAATAAAAGATATCTTAATAAAATATCATAATAAAAAGCTTAAATACGTCTTCTACAGTTCTACTACTAAAAGGCATCTTAATAAAATATCATAATAAAAAATTTAAATTGATCTTCGACACAAAGTTATGATGGAAGTAGAAAACCATTTCAATAATAAACACAATTATAAATGACGTGACATTACATAATTAAAAATGTTTATGATAGTTTTTTTAAAAAAAAAGATGTTTACGACTTTTTTTTTTTTTTGGCTAAAAGACATCTTAATAAAATTTCATAATAAAAATCTTAAAAAAAAAAAAAAAAAAAGGATAATAACAGAATCTTTAAAAAAAGTCTATTATTACTAAAAGACATCTTAATAAAATATCATAATAAAAAGCTTAAAATAAATCTCTTACTACTAAAAAGATATCTTAATAAAATATCATAATAAAAATCTTTAAAATAAAAACGAATAATAACAAATTTTTTAAAATAAGTCTCCTACTATTAAAAGACATCTTAATAAAATATCAAATTAAAAAACTTATGATTATGACAATCTTCTAATACTAGAAGACTTCTTAAAAATTAAAAAAAAAAAAAAAAAAATCTATCATACACATTTTATAAAAAAACAAATCTTAAATAAATATCCTACTACAAAAAGATATCTAAACAAAATACATTTCTCTTAGAGAAATTAAAACAATTATGTCAAACATGTTTTAAAAAAATTATAAAATTTTAACACCAAATTTTCTAAAATTGGAGTCGTACAAATATTAAGGCGGTAGAACCAGCCAATTATATATATTAAAACAAGTTTAATATAAGGGATGTAAAAAGATAATGCAAAAGATTATTCAAGAAATTACTTTATTGAAAGTAATTACTTACGGATTACAAAGGTTTAATCAAGTGGATTAGAAGCTGGAAGTGTCCATGCTTGCTTACAAGTTTGATATGGGTAGGGGAATTGGTAGACAACCTATTCTAATTCAAGGCTTTCAACACATGAATGCTTGAATATTTTTGAGAGAAAGTTGTTCTAAAAATTCTGCCTACAATACAATGGAAAGCCATATATATAGGCATACAAATGCAAAGGAAGGAGTCATCGGACAAGTCTTCAAATGCATTGAAAGGAGTCTTCAAACATCATCATTGGAGGACTATTTTCTTTTTTAAAATGGTCTTGGAATCTCATCATGATAGGCCAAGAAGTCTTTCTTTGATGATGGAAGACAAGAAGGCTTTTACTATTTGCTTTACTTTTGAAAAAGCAATAGTAATTCTTGGAGAAGCAATTGCCGTAGATGTATTTGGCCAACTTTGGCAATTCATTCTTTGCAGAGTTTTTGACAGTTTATTTGTCGGACATGCTTATTAACAGTGTAGATTCTTCTGACAGAATATTTTTTTACTGTAGTAGACTGACTGTAGATTTGCTGATAAGTCCTTATTCAAGGAATTGTTCCTCAAGAAGGGCTTCATATTCTTCTACTTCAGCATTTGGGTCTTGGGCATCCTGGTAAAGTGATTCTTCATACCAATTCTTTTTCATTGGAACTGAGAACTGGGAAAGGTGGACCATTTCAGTAGTTGATCCTTCTAAGGATGCTGAAGATTTTGCTGGGGATTTTCCTTTGCCACTGGCAGAGGCAGAGGCTGCTTGGCAGGCTTGGGCAGCCAACTTGCATATTTCTGCAAGCTCTTCAGGGGATTTTCCTGAAAGGAAATTTGGGATGGAGGAAGATGGCTGGTCTTCAACCTGTTTAATTTCGGGAAATTCATCAAAGACAAAGTTTATGATTCTATCTCTGTCAAAATTATCCCAACATTTCACTGCGAAGTTCCTGATTAAAATATTGTTTTTAATCTGGTAACTCCATTTAACAATCCATGGGACCTTGTATTTGAAGCAGAATAGCAGAATTGGGGGAAATCTGCTAAGATATTCTGTGCACCTGTACATTTGAACAAACTGATTAAGAGCTTGTCTAATCGTTCTGGTGCTCAGAGGGGGATCTTTTTTAGTCTTGAGGGGCTCTGTGTTCCATAGAGTATCTGGGATGATCTCAGTTTGGGCACCATGCTTGGACCACCATTTCAAGAACCACATTGGTGGTTGACATTCTGGTTTAGTAAACTGGAAATCCTTGTTGAATTGGATGAACCAGGAATGGGACATATCAGGATATTGGATGAGTAGTATTTGGTACCACGCATCAATATAATCATAATAATTGTACTCAATAGAATGATTTTTTAGGGGTTTGGAATGCCAAGGATGACCCCACTCTCTCAGATGAGTAAATTTAATGATTTCTACCTTATGAAAAAGGATTTGATTTTAGTGGCTGGGGTTTTTCCAAAGATAGATTTTATTTCTACAGAACCTTCTTGTTGGAGGATGTTCTGATAAAATTGGATGGTTTTGTATGGAATAGAGGGGCAGTAATGCTGCTGGACTCCATCAGTGGGATGAAGGGGAAAATATGATTTTATTAGTAGGAGGGGATCTTCAATTCTTCGGTGTTCGAACTTAATTGGAAAGAGTTTTTCATCGAAGAGAAGGAAATAAGGGGAAATAGCTTTTTTGTTGTTTCTATGTTTAATTGGGGCTGCTGGGGTAGTAGGAACAATCTTTTTATTGAACGGGTCATAAGGCTCGACAAGGGCTTTAGCAAAGGAAGAACTGCTTTGGACAGGTTTTCCTAAGGATACCATCCTGGAGGATGATGGGTTATTTTGGGAAGAGGCTTGTTGGGGATTGTACCTAACAAGTTGGCTCGAGGTTACTAACTCTGGCTTTATTTCTGGGAGCTTATTGGGTGGAATTTTGTTGGAGGTGGAAGTAGCTTTTTTGGCGTTTTTACCCGCCATCTTTATTCTGCAAAAATTCACAGGTAAGGAAGTCAGGGATGGAGTTTTGGCTTCCTTTAATATATTCAATTTCAAAATCAAAAATACTTAATATAGATTGCCATCGGGCAAAAATGTGTTTTGATGCAATGTTTTCAATATCTTTTTCTAAAACATATTTTGTAGATTTGCAATCAATGCGAATGAGAAATTTTTGATTTATTAAATCAGTATGAAATTTATTGATGCATAGTACTATAGATAAAATTTCTTTTTTAATAGTACTATAGTTATTTTGCGCTTTAGTCCAGACACCAGAATGGAAACGAACAATTTGTTCAGGAGAATCCGGACTGACTCTTTGTTTTAGAATGCCACCGTATCCAACATCAGAGGCATCAGTTTCAACAATTTTGAAAGAATTTATTGTTGGAATGCCAAGACAAGGCAGAGTCTTAACATATTTTTTAATATCTTGGACAATGGAAGTGTGAACATCTGTCCAAGGGGGAGGATTTGTTTGGAGTCTATCAAATAAAGGTTTACATTGCTTTCTAAGATTTTGATAGAAATCAGCAACATAGTTTAATGAACCCAAAAATCTTTGGAGTTGAGATTTGTCAAGAATTTTATCAGGAAATTTATCAGCAAACTTGATGACTCGATTTATGGGACTGATTTTACCCTGATAGATGTTGTAACCAAGGAATTTTATTTTTGTCTGGAAAAGTTTAATTTTTGGAGAGGAGACTACTAAACCACTGTGTTTAATAGTTTCTAGAAATGTGTACAAATGTTTCCAATGTTCGTCAATGGATTTACTAAAGATAAGGACATCATCTATATAGACAATGCAGAATTTACTAAATGGATTGAAAATGTCATTCATGATGTTTTGGAATTCACTCGGTGCATTTTTTAATCCAAAAGGCATTACATTCCACTCATAATGACCAAAAGGGGTGGTGAATGCAGTTTTATATTTATCATCTTCATGGATCTGGATTTGCCAAAATCCACTTTTAAGATCAAATTTACTAAAAATGACTGAATCACTCAATCGATTTATTAGATCTTGTTTATTAGGAATTGGATATCTTATCCATTCCAAGACTTTATTTAATGGCTTGTAATTTATTACAAGTCTAGGGACATCTCTGTCTAGTTCAGCATTTTTCTGAACATAGAAGGCAGGACAAGACCAAGGAGATTTGCTATGCCTTATTATCTTTTTCTCAAGTAAATCATTAATTTCATTTTTACAAAATTCCATGATTTCTTGATTCATTTGGATAGGTCTGGCTTTAGTAGGGATATTTCTTTCATTAAAATCTTTAATGTAAGGAAGTTTAACAACATGAGTTTTCCTATTCCAGAAAGCATTTGGGAGACTGGAACAAACTTCTTGGTTTAATTGACTTTGGAATTTTTCAATTTTTTGTTGAAGAATTTCACATTTTAATTGTCTTTCAATTCTTTGAAAATGAATTTCATCTTGTAAGAATTTGACATGTTTTTCTTTACTTTTAATCAAACAAATTGATTGTGAGATTAAATTATCTTGCAACATTTTAATGTCTTTTTCTTCAAATTGTTGAAGAAATTCAAATTTAACAGGCTGTCCAAAAGGGGCAGTTGTTATACCATCCACATCTGTTGTGAAAGGTAATAATAAATGGATAAAGGGTAATCCAAGGATTACTTTATCACTTATATTCTTGACAAGGACAAATGATGTTTTAAAACAGACTTTGTCTTTACAAACATGAGCATTATTGATCTCATATTTGATTTGCATTTTGCTGCCATTGGCAGAGCTTAATTTTTCATTTGATTTTTCAAAATATTTAGTTGGGATTAGACCTTCCTGAATGCAGTTAAGGTCAGATCCGGTATCTACCAGAACAATGACTTCTATTTCAAAGTCATCAATTATTAATTTAACATACGTGTGCCATCTAACTGGCGCAATTTTATTCAAAAGATTACAATATCTAATCTCATCATCAGATTTATTCAATCTTTTATAAGAAGATTCAGGTTGTTCTTCTTCAGAAGAAGATTCATGATTATTAAGGGGTTTGAAGATTTTATCGAGTTCAAGGATAGATACTCGGTCTTCTAATTTATTATTTTTATTTTCCAATTTAAGATTTTTATCTTCAAGTTGTTTGTTGACATCTTTTAATTGGATGATTTCTTGTTTAATTTGTTTTATTTCAAGTTGTAAGTCTTCAAGGCTTACTTTCTTTGTTTTAAGCTTATTAAATCTTTCAAGAGTTTCTGGAAGGCTTATTGTGGGTTTAGGAAGTTTATTATCTTTTACTTCATCTTTTTTATTAAGCATTTTCCTAAGTTTGTGAAGCATGCTTGTTTTTAGCTCTGGATCATTAATTTTACTTATTGCTTCTAGGAGCAATTCTTCTTGTTCTTCTTGTTTAGACATGACATTTATTCTTTTATCTGCACAACAATTATCTGTGCATCCAAATTTTATTTTTGGGGTTGAGGACGATGAAGATGAATATTCATCAGAGGAGGATTCAATCTCATCTGGTGATATTTCATTTTCACTATCAGTATTTCTTAATTCAAGAAGATTATATAATTATTCTTTTTCTTTATCATTTATTTGGATTTGGTTTATTTTTTGTTTTACTTTACAGTCATTAGCAAAATGACCATATTTTCCACATTTAAAACATTTTGTTTTCTTTTTATCAAATTTTTTATTATCATATTTTTTATAATTTTTATTAGATTTTTTAGAAAATTTCTTATTTTTGTTATAGTATTCATTGGGTTGAAAAATTTTCTTTTTCTTCCAAATCCTACCTTGTTTAGTATATTTTTCTTTTTTATGTTTAGTATATTTTCTTTGGGAAGGAGCTATGGATGAGATTCCATATTGCTCACAGAAGTTTCCCATTTCATATTTAGCTTTTCTTTTATTATCATATTGCTGTTTGGCAATACGTTGTTCAATACACATTTTCAAACCTTCTTGTTTGATTGTGCTTATTATATCTCCATAGGTTAGGGTATCATAATCAATGATCCCATTGGAGTTACTTAAAACTGTCCTAATTTTGTGGGCAAAAAGATTAGGTAAACCATCAATGAATTTTTCTTTCCAAAATGGTTTGTTACTATCATCTCTTAGCATAACTCTAGAGGTAAAGACATTTTCATACCATCTAAAGTCACTCATGGTTGGACATTTAAGATTACTTAATTGGTCGTGGATCCTAGAGGTAATGTTACTAGGTTGGCCAATGAAGTGTCTTATTATTGTGAAAACAAGAGTATTAACTCCATTAGGAATTCCCATTCCTATTCTTTCATCGAAGAGAGGATTGCCTTCTTCGTCTCTTTTAACAGAATTTTTTATTAATTCTCTAGATTCTTCAGTGAGATGTTTTTCCCACCAGGATTTTAACTTTCCAGAGAAACCTGTGGCTAATAAATCAGTTATTTCAATGTGATTTAATTGGTGATTAGTCATGTAACTATTGGCTACCATGGTTAGATGACTAAGTTTATTAAGAACTTCCTGTTCAGAAAGTCCATCAATGTTCCATTCATAAAGTTTATCTGCAGACACCGAGAATTGGTGCTGAAAACTTCTTTCTTCAAATTGCATATCTGGAGGTGTTGGCCTGGGATACCAATTTTTTGTGAAAGTTGTTGGGTTTGGTCTTTTATTATGAATTCTTTGGATTTTTCCAAAGGCTTGTTCAAGTTTATTAATTTCTTTGTCAGAAGTGGCTTTTGAGTTTGAAGAACATGTTTCAACAGTTATGATGTCTTTGTTTATTACATTTAATTTGGAGGTAGAGGGTTCATCCTTTACTTTGTTTAATTCTTTTAACATTTGTTCTATTTTTTCCCTAGTTTTTGTTTGACTAGTTTTAAGGCTTAGATTTGGCTTTAATTCTTGAGTTTTTATTAAAGGAATGTCTGTTTTGACTGGTTTTGACTCAGTATTGATTGAATCAATTTTAGTTTCAATTTTATCAAGTTGGTCACCAATAACATTTAAACATTTATTGGTGTAGTTATTTTGTTCAATTATCTTTCTTTCTTCAGCCTTTTCTGGCTTAGTAGGAGGAATTTTGAAAGGGGAGGCCTTTACTAAATCTTTTCCATCTTTCCCAACATTGATTAGAATATTTTCTTTTGGTGGATGGGAGGATTCTACAGATGTTGATGTTTTGTCATGTAACATCCATTTAGATTTAGTAACAACATTTAATTTTTTAAATTTTGGATAGTAATTATCAACAAAATCAAAGAAGTAGATTTCTCTTCTTAAATCTTGCATTACTGATTTCCATTTATTATAAATTAATTGTTTTTCTTTTTTATTATGGGTTTTGTGATGTTTTTCGCGACGACCCTTGTTTTGTTCAGAATTAAATTCTGAATTTAACATTTCCCAATTTATTTCAAAAGGTTTTTTTATAACGTTTAATTGGTTTTCTTCACCGTACATTTCTGAGGGTGTTGGTTCTAATGATTCATTATCAGATTCAACAGCTTCATTTGTTTTATTATTATTATCAACTATATATATATATATATTATAATGTAACTGTATTAGGAGTACTCTTTTAGTGAGAAGGTATTGATTGGTGAACAATCACTTAAGATATCATTTGGTGAACAGACATACTTCTTGATAGAGGCAAGATAAATAGAACACGTTAAATTGAAAATTCCTCATTCTTGCATAATCTACTTACGTGACATCTAAACCATAGTAATTGGGTACAAGTTTTATTCTTCTACTTCTTTTTCTTATTTATTTATTTATTTTTCTATTATGATCTATTTTTATTTTTATATTTTTGTACGTTTATATGATTGCAAGGGGCTTTAAACAATGGTAATCTAGTTCAAGTTTTATTCTTTTTCTTTTTTATTTATTTATTTTTTCAAATATGATTTTTTTTTTCTTTCATTTTTTTTTTTTTTTTTTTTTTTTTTGTGTTTTTGTACATTTATATGACTGAAAGGGAATCTAAGAGGCAATTGAACTAAAGTAATCTTTTTTTTTTTTTCTTAATTCTAACTTATTTTCTGTTTTATCAATTAAAGATAACCATTTTTTCTCAATTATTATACACTATCTAATTCCTTTTTATTTTTATGTTGTTGGTGCAATTCCATCTATTTGTTATTATCAGTTTTATTTTTTTTATAGAACATATTTTTCATAAAATAATTCTGAACGTATATTTTGATCATATACACATTATGTGTTTATATAGAGTTTTTTCCATTGCACATGTTATATGCTAGTAATATATAATAGCAGAAGACATGAGCATTGAAACCAAGAGTGCCTCACATCATAACAAGTGGCATGTCTATCAATTGTTTTTATTTCCCAAGTGATATGTTGTTTTAATAATTTGACTTAATCCAATTTATTTATCAAACGCTAAACACAGAATATCTTAAAAAAAATGAAAAAAAAAAAAAAATGAACGTCTATTTTTTGTTTGTATGTTTTTATTAATTTTAATTCATACCAAAAACCTTTTAAATAAAAATAGATAATTACAAATTCTTTAAAATAAATTTCCTACTACTAAAAGACATCTTCATAAAATATACATATCTAAAAATTAGTTTTTTTTTTTTAAAGAAAGGATTATATTAGTTCAATTTAATAATGAACACCAAATTTGTTATTAAGGAAGCAAGGCCCAGGGTTTACAAAAATAATGGCCCAAACAAGCGGCTTTGCTTTCAGAGTTTCAGAGTTTCAGAGTTTCAGTTGCGTGAAACTCCCAGGCCTCTCCACCAATCAAAAGGAAGTGAGGTTGCCATGCTGGTGAATCCTCATGAACCACTCTCCACCAATCAGCTCGCACTCTCACCACCTATATAAACCGCAACCCCTCAAATTTTGATTTAAAATACAAAATTGAAGCTTTGAGGCTATTAGATATGAAGATAAGCCAATTTAATTGGATTGAAGGATATCGCCACACACTTGAGAATAAATAACATGTAGTTGTAAGGTGTCGAATTTGTAACTTCTTAGTTACAAACTCGTCCTACCAATACGCTACCCACTTGAGATGGTTTTTGCGATAATGCCTACTTGGCATGTTCAATCCTTCCGCACCAAACCTATTATCAAACTCAATATCATAAAACATAATCAAAAGAGAATTCTATAACTTTAATTGAATTATATATCCAAACAGTCAGAGAGAGAGAGGGGAAGAGAGTGGCGTTGTTGTCATTCCAAAAATGCTCCACCAAAGTGTAACCACAACCACAAGCATTGTTGGTGGGCCTTTCACACACCACTTGTTGAAAGGTTACGCGTTTGAAACTATTACGGATTCTTCTTTCATATGAGGCTTCCTTTTGATACCAAAAACCTATAAGCTCTAATAGCACTTTGTTGAAAGTTAGTGAGCCATCACACCTTCACACCTTCACACGACACTCAATAGAAGAGACTCCAATTAAGGTCCATGGGCTTAATATAACATATAGCTAGAGACACCACTTAACTCAAAAACTTAGGTTGGTATGTTTATGCCCAAAGTATATTGTATTTGTTAGAACAGATGCTCAGATACAAATCTAGAATAGATTCTCTGATACAATGTCAAATATGAAAGTACTAGAGAAAAAAGAGTTTAGAGAAAGAGAGAGAACAAACAGAGAACAGATATACAGAGATACCGTGGTTCGGTCATGAAGACCTACGTCCACACACAAAAGCCCTTGACGGCTACATCTTTACTATATTTCTTGATGGTTACAATGAGACCCAAGTAGGGTATATATACTAGAGAAACTTAGTCTAACTAGAGCGGTTTGCATCTATTACAATTAATGGGCCTACACTTGGTTTGGGCCTCATGGCCCAATATATATATCTAACATCCCCCTCAAACTCAAGGTACAGTATGACAAAACCTTGAGTTTGGAATTGCATGAAGTAGAATCCTCGAAGAGAAGTAAGGTCCACAAAACGAAAATGCCTATCGAAAGAAACAAACCCATGCAACAAATGAAACATAATAAAAGAACACAGAAGAGCTCAGAGTAAGACAACGGACTGCCACAGAGGACAACAAAAGACTGTCTTCAGAAGAGCTCACAACGAATAAAAGAACACAAAAGAACTCAGAGTAAGACAACGGACTGCCACACAGGACAACAAAAGTCTGTCTTCAAAAGAGTTCACAACGAATAAAAGAACACATAAGAGCTCAAAGTAAGACAACGGACTGCCACACAGGACAACAAGAGACTGTCTTCAGAAGAGCTCATAAAAGATTGTCATGGAAGATAATAGATAGAACAAACGGATTGTCACAGAAGACACCAGACGATTGTCACGGAAAACACCAGACGGAATAGACGGATTGTCACGGAAGACACCAGACGGAACAGACGGATTGTCACAGAAGACACCAGACGGATTGTCACGGAAGACACCAGAAACAAATTGTCATGGAAGACAATAAGAGACAGATTATCACGGAAGACCACAATAACAGACAAATTCATCTTCATAACATGAAGCAGATCATGCAGCAACAAGGAAGCTCATGGGCGATAGGGCGATGCATTAAATTTCGTTTTCAGAGTGGGATGTCTTGATATAGGAGAGGGCATGGGGTGGCATGGCTACCACAATTGATTTTGTTCTGAGATCGAGGAGAGGATAGGTGGCATGGAAGCCACAATTGTAGTTGTTTTGAGATTGGGGAGAGAAAACACCTGAAAACACCTTGAGCATTTTTATCCATCAGAAAATACCTGAAAAGAACAAATGAGAAAAAACAAATAATACGTAAGCTTTTCTTTTTCTTTTTTTTTTTTAGGGCTGACGTCAGCAATAGGTAGGGTTGACATCAGCAGGCGGCTTTGGAGGATCACAGATTGGGTTGCGGGTCTCGGAGCGGGTCGGGTCTCGAGCTGATACCAGATGGAGAAGGCACGTGGATCTTGAAGCAGATTGTCGCCGGAAACGTCACTGGCACGTGAGGGCGCATGTGATGCTTTCTAGCGGCGATAATTTTACTGAAGATTCGTCTCTTCCAGACGAATCGATTGATGGGTGGATAAAGGAAAACGGAGTAGCCAAACGTCGGCGGTGAAGAGCAGAAGGTGCAGCTTTTCCAGAGACAAACAGAGCGCGTGGCGGCGCGTGTAATGCTTTCTGACTGTGAAATTTCTAGGGTTGGCAGTACTAGCTCTAACGATCAGAGCGGTAGGCGGCACAAAATGATCGGAGGTCTCTGGTGGCAACAATGGAGGAAGAGAGGCACGGCTTAGAGAAAACAGGAAATTGTTTGGAGAAAAGCTACGGGTGTGAAACTTCTCATAGACTAGATATATCACAGCTCATGCATGACTCTTTAATGCAATGACAAGAGCTTAACAAGAGCAATGGACTAGACCACCTAATTAAGTGCAGGCATGCGTTCTACACTTCTACTCTAATTAATCTGACCCAATTCCATATTTTCTGACCCGGTTTTTATATAACGTTTCAACCATATTGAGATTGAGCTTAACTCTAAAGAAAATAGTGTATCTAACATAACATGTGCAGGTTTTATTTGAAGTTTTAGTCGTGTAGCTAACAATTGCCCCAAGTGTCCACTACATTCTAATGTTATAACTTTGGAACGTGCATGTGGTGTGGGTGTCTAGTCCCACATTGATTAAAATAATTTAAAATAAAGAATGAATTTCTTAAAACTTTTTATAGTAAATTTTTAATAGAAAACTATTTTAAACTTCATAGGATTTTGGTAATATAGTCGAATTGAAGGAAATTAATTTAGTAATGTGTTAATAATAGACCACAAGTAGAAATTAAGTTACTCGACATGTAGTGCTTACATTGAGCCAAATGGCACAAACATGAGATAATTAACATAAATATCAACATAACCATACATCTAGGATAACACTCATACGAGGCGGATCAGATCGACCCAAACCATCTCTTTCTTCCTTCCTAAATCAGATCAGCCACAAACCTATTTCTAATTTTTCTCTTCTCTCTCTCTTTTTGTATTTGATGATTGTTATTCTCATTTTGTTATTACGGTTGCTACTCCATTTGCTGTCATGCTTTTCTTTGAATTGCTATGAGAGTTAGGTTTCTCTGCTACTTATATTTTTATCTCTATTTCTTGTCTTTGGTTTGTTGTTGGTGTGTTTATTCATGAACATATTTGTAAACACAAGATCAATTTTGTTATGTATGTCCACATGATGGTGCATGTTTGCTGTGTGTGATTAAGGAATTCGGATCGTGAAAAAAAATTTAATACAAATTTGGTTTACCAGGACTGTGGAAAGATATGACATAATAAAATTAGCTGGATTATTACTATGACATAAATTTTAATAAATGATTTATCTAACCCATAACAAAAATGGTCAGATTTCGGATGGTAGGAAGATGGGGTATATTTGGTTCACCAGCATCATGACAGTAAATTTTCGTAAGTGATTAATCTAACCCATAACAAAATGGATTAATAGAATTAAATAAAATTTCATATAAACTCACGTACATATTCTAATAAATTGATATGATTATTTTAATTAAAATATAGAGAGCAATTCAAATGGTTATGGACCTGTTAATAAAAGTACATATTCCAAGAAAAATCAATATAATTATGTAACTGAATTAAACCATAATTTCAAGGGAATTACGACACACATCAATAGAAATAAACATACACATAAACGTAAACATACACAAAAGAATGTGTGACATCACCTATGATAATGCCGCACAAGGATAATGCCAAGAGCGCTTTAGAGCTATTGATATGTCAAGCAATAGGTTTGAAGAAGAGATCCTGGAATCAATTGGAGATTTAAGGGTGTTTGTTTGCCAATAACATTCTAAGAGCAACTCCAGCAGTTTTTTAAAATTTTCTCTACTCTATCTCTATATTTACACTACCAACAACTCTCTATTTATTTTTACTCCAACAGTCTACTCTATTTCACTCTCTACTCTATTTAAATATATTATTTTATTCTTTTATTTTATTTAAATATTATATTTTTTATTCTCCTCTATCATTATTTCCCACCAAAAATAACTAACAGACAAACAATTTCTTCCCACCCGCCACCACCACAACCACCGGAAATCTCAGCAACCAAAACCATCAAATCTCAGCAACCAAAAACCAGCAAATCTCAACAACCAAAAGCCACCGTGGAGATCGGAAGGCTCCACCACCGTGGTTCGTGCTTCGCGGCGTGGTGGTGGCTGGCCTCGGTCTGAACAGATCTGAGAAGAGAGCCACGGCGTGGGTCTCTCCTTGGTGGTGGCTGGCCTCGGTGGTTACAAATCTGAGAAAAGAGCCACGCCGTGGGTCTCTCCGTAACCACCAACACGCCGTGGGTCTCTCCGTAACCACCACCACGCCGTAACCACCACCACGCGTAACCACCACCACGCCGTAACCAACCACCACCACGCCGTAACCACCACCACGCCGTAACCACAGAGAGCACAACCACAGAGAGCACAGAGAGAAGAGAGAAGAGAGAGCACGGTGTGAAGAGAGAGAAAAAAATCAGTTGAAATGAGGATTTCGGAAAAACTAAACTATTTATATTTGGTGGTCCCGCATGCATTTTTTTAATCAGTTTAATCGGATAGAAAATGAACAGTAGCTTTTCATTTGTGAAAAGCTACTGTTCATTTTCTAAAAAATTTTGAAGATGAAGTGTTAAAATAGACGACTGCTGGAGCCCTTTTTTTGGTTTTGTTCCCTATTTGTAGAGATACACAGCAGTTTTAAAGTACTGCTGGTAATGCTCTAACTGGCTATATCCCAATATCCTTAGGGAATCTTGATGGATTGGAATCATTGGACCTTTATCAAAACAAACTCTCAGGCGAGATCCCACAACAAACTAACACAACTTAATTTCTTGGAATATTTCAATATTTCTTATAATCATCTCACGGGACCCATACCAAGAGCGAAACGATTTGATACATTTCTAAATAATTCATTTGAGGGAAATTCCGGATTGTGTGGAAGCCCATTAACAAATAAATGTGATGATTCAAATACTTTGCTACCTCCACCTTTCAATCTCTGAGAAGAGTGAAGATTCAGGTTCTCCATTTGAATTGGGATGGAAAATAATTATGATTGGGTATGAGTTTGGTCTAGTTGTTGGAGTGACCATTGGGCACATTGTGATGGCAAGGAAATATGATTAGTTAATGAATACATTCGGACTAAGGCGACTTGTACCCAAAAAGTTGAGTGGGAGGAGACATAGAAATTGATTTAATTAATTTCGATAAGAGTCTTTCCAAGATGTAAATCTACATGTACTTCCCTTTAAAGTTTTTTATTTTGTAATCTTTTCAGTTTCTCTTTTCGGTGTGTAATGTGTTTCTTCCATTTTTTTTTTTTTTTTTTTCTCTCTTTGTTTTCGTATGTTGTGCTGGGTTGCATTAAGGTATTTATATAAAGAGTAATGGTGACTTCACTAATTTTTTATCATAAAGTACTAGCACTACCTTGTATTCAAAACGTTATACCATTCAAAACTTCATCAATTATATTCATTTAGTTTGAAAAAAAGAAAAGTAAAAAATCTTGTAGTTCAATTAGTACTTTTGGTGTTGTCAAGACATCCTGATTCCTGACTTCAATCCCCCCTCTCTTAACTATCGAATTAATAAAAAAATAAAAAATTCGAAATATCAATGTTGAACTAATGCTAAGCGACATTTTTAGAGCTGAAACTTTTTATTATTTAAGCATGCGGTTGGTTGATAGAGAGAAGTTGATGAGGCTGCCAACATTCCCACCACCACCACGGCCTAGGGGTTGGGGTTGGGGTTGGGGTTGGGGTTGGATTGGAAGGTGTAGTTGTTGGTCTACATTAGCTCTGGCAACCATGTCCATAGTACTCAGATGTACGTGGTGACACACAGTGGCGGTGCTAGAGTGGGGCAGGGGGAGCCATGATTTTTTTATTTTCCTTTAATTTTATTAAAAAAAAATATAAAAAATTTTCCTTATCGACTCCTTCTAGATTTTTTTTTTGAACAATTCTGGCTTCGCCTCTGGTGCCACACCATCCATGCTGGCTACAAGCCTATAGGACCACCCATATGGACAAACATCACCCTTACCTTGTCATCCACATTGTTCTGCCAAGGTGGCTCCTAGCAACAAAGCTAAGCTCAAGAGAATAAAAGTGTAAGACCTCGATATTGGCTTATTGAAGGACTATGTTTATGTGAGTTTCTAGTATATATTGACTAATTGACTTGCTTTAATCACGTATTGCCGTATTGGAACATGTCATGTTCAAAGAACTCTCAATTTATCATGTCAAGATTGGAAATGGGGACAAAAATGATGCCACTCTGTAAGTATCAATGGAATTATCGGAATTTCATACGTTAACGACGCAGTCCGCATACTAATGTAGTGCCACTCATTCCATATTACGAAAGAAATAAATGGGTCACACTGGAGTTATAAGGTACACATAAAGATAGAGACCAAAATGAAGTTTGTGAGCACACTCAGACAATTAGGCAACAAAGCAATGATTAATTAACTCTAATTTATATAATTCTTCTTTATTTATCTCAAAGTTTAGAGTTTTCTCAATGAACAAGAAAATCTCCCATTCATAAAATCATAATGTCTCTTTATTGTAGTTGGCTAGGTTACTTTGCCTTGGATCAGAGCTGTTCAAAAGAACTTTGATTAGAGCAATCTAAGTTGTCCCCATAGCTTACTCCCAATATGTCACAATACCTTTTATAGAATCCGATCCTATCAGCCTCCTTACTATGATCGCCATTAATGCCACATTCTTTCCCACCATTGATAATGTTGGTGATGACACCATAGCCCGGGACTCGACCAGCTGAAGTGTCAGCAGCAGATGGTGTCCATTTTCCAATGATGACATCGTGGCTAGATGGCTTGTTTGCCTGTGGAGTCATCCAAAACCATAAGGCAGTCTTGAATGATATGGTGGGGTCTGTAGCTACCAGATCCGGATTGTTTAAGAGATCAGAGTTAATGGCAGTACCTGCTGGCCCATAATTGTAGTTGCTGGCAAAATTCAATCAAACAATCAAAATCAGGGTCTAAGTCTTTGATATACATAGTTACAAAGCCCTGTGCCGTGTGTGTGAGTGTCAGCGCGCGGACAACGAATTTAAGATTTCAAAAACTTACTGAGTGAGTTGGATAGGTCCTCGACCATAATATTGTTTACCAGGAGCGCATGGCCAATCAGTTGATTGATCACAATAGGTGTCCTTTTCAATTTCTGTAATAAAGCAATATCCCCATGCATATGGGCCATCCGGTGCACTTGCCCACCCTGACCCTCCTACACAAAATATAATTATGTTTTGTTTAATTTTTATTTTTATTTTTTTATAATTCGGTAGTTAGCTAGGGAAGGGGATTTGAAGTTTTAAACCCTAGATGCAAGACTCTTGGCCATTTTTTTCTATTAAAATTAGGCTAAATTATAAATTATACTCTTTAACTTTAGTCAAATTTTGATTTGGTACTGTAACTTTCAAATTGTTTCAATTCACACCCTCCGTCCAAGTTCTGTTATCTAGTATTTTTTAAATGGACAAAAACGGCCTCGTTTTGATACTTTTTTATATTAAAAAAAATTCTAAAAAAAAATATAATTAAAATACAAAAATTGATTGATTTGCTTTTAATGAAATTGAGGAAGAACAAAAAAAAAAGAACATATTGATTTGATCAAAGAACACACATATTGAATTTTGTTTGTTGAAATATAAGTGTGTTGACACCCCAAAAAAAAAAAAAAAAACTTTGAAACTAACCTGTGGTCTCATGAGAGGTTTGAGCCAAGAAAGCCGCAAGCTCCCTTTTACGTGTAGTATCATCACCAGTTGTGCCAAAGCCATTGAAAGATTGGGCAGCAGCGATGAAAGCATTGTAAGTGTAGAATCCATTACTACATCCTTGATCGTTCCGATGTTTAAGCAATTCCTCAAAAAGAGACGCGCTGATGAGGCTGCTAACATCACTACCAGTAGGAGTAGGAGATGGGGTTGAAGGGGTTCCTCCACCAGAACACTGGCTCTGACAACCAGCTCCACAGTACACAGCTGTGTTGCCACACCATCCATATTGGCTACAACATAGCCCATTTGGACATACAGCACCCCCGGCCTGGCTTCCACATTGTTCTGCCGAGGTTCCAAGCAAGAAAGCTAAGAAAAGAACCAAAGAAAACAGCTTCATTTTTATTTTTGAGATTGTGCAGCTAGCAATATGATTTGTGGAAGATAATGGTCTATATATATATATATAGGATCGGTGTTATGGGTTTCCCCCCACCACTATTCTTGCTTAGTCAAAATAGGTTGGCTGACTTCATCTTCAATGACCACTACTATTCTAGCTTGTGTTTCCCACTATAATCCACCATTTAATATACCAAGTGTATATTTATCTTATTTTATTTTCTTATTTTAGATTTTGAGTAATGCTAATTTCACAAAGTTTTTACAATATTATCTAGGTGTTAAGTTATTAGTTTTCACCTGCATCCACCACTTATATCATTTTATTGTTAATTATATAATAAAAACATCATTTTATTGTTTACCATTTACAGTTTCACAGTTTTCTATCTGAGCAATGTTACGAAAATGTTGTGATTGTAACATTAGTGTTAAACTTTTGTTGAACAAAAATCTTTTGAGTCTGATCATTCCGGGTATTCCTTCTCCGAAGAAGTTTGACCTCATGATGCATCCTTTAGATCCCACTTAAGGCATTCCTACACACACGGATTATTTTGAGTGTTAATTACGATAAGACAAGCCAGTTGAAATGGTCACTGTTATAAGTACCCTGAATAAATTTTGTTTAAATTGTATTTCATGGTCTAAAAAAAAAAAAATATTATTACTTTTCACATTGTAGTAATTCTTGATAAATGTGAAGGGTTTTGTAGTTTAATGACATGATCTCTTATTAAAAAAACAAAATCTTGATAAATAAGATTTATGTTGCTGTAGCAACTGCAGCATTAATTGCCAAAGTTGCTGCACTTGAGAATTCTCATGATAGGGCCCATATAAATTTTATTTAATTATTAATTAGTATTTATTTAATTCGTGATAAATAATGATAACTATTAAGCTTATTAGGATTCTTGCAGTGAAATGTTTTGCTGCGAAAAAAATCACGTTATGTAACTTTTAGTAACTGGACAATTCGATATACTTGTTGCTTTCCTGGGTTTATCACACAAACACAAAGTAAACATCCAAAGTAAATAACGACTTGAGGTTACCAATTAAATTGGTAGCTCGCCATAAAAACTTGTGCTTTTAGTAATTGTTAGGGTATGTTTGGTACAATATAATAGTTATTACACTGTAATAGGAATCCGTATTACAAGAAGTAAAAGAAACTGTAATGTAATAGTTATTGCATTCATGCATATGTTTGGTGACAATACATGAATAGAACCCTGAATCTGTATGCAATATTTTAGTTTTTCTACAATATGATTAATATATGAGTATTACTTATTATATGAGTATAAATAATTTTAAAACATTTTAGTAGAATTAACTAATACAAATAAAAATTTATATACAAGTTTTAAAGACTTCTGTACTTAATTAATGTATCACAGTTCATGTATACGAGAGCCGTGGACTAGACCATCTCCCCATGTGCGTTCTTCATACTCTATTCTCTTCTCAAGTCAAGTCATCTCCGTAAGTCAAGGATCTTAGATCAAATATTTGATGAGGAGTTCCAACTTCCATGCATTATAAGACATTTTATTTTATTTTGTTAGAGAGGTGTCTACAGCACGTTCGAGTCTTTTTTACTATTTTTGGGTGTATGTAGTTGCTTCCCCCCATATAGATAATGTCATTCTTGGAATTATCTTTATAAATAAATAAATAGAGCTCTTTGACCCATGATTGGACTACTAAAACCAATGATAGGGTAATTATAAAATTCTCTCTTAGTACATTAATGACTTACTTCTGAGATACATTTATGTGAAAGGAGGGAAAACGACATTAATATACTCTAAGAGTATTATATGATTATCCCTATTATTGATCAAACACGTGCAAGTAAGTAGTGTTGCAATGTTTGATACCTTTTATGAATACAAATCCTCTGTCACATTTTTTTTCTTCCAGTTTATGATCTATCAATCACAACTTGACATGTATTTTTGTTTTTTCTTTTCTTATAAAATAACTAAATTTTAAAATGGAAGAAAATCAGAAGCATAACATATTGTACTTGGTGAAGGGTAAAGTTGAACTCAAAAAATGGGATGAAGGATATACTTAGTCTCCATCTACAAACACATTATGATTTTCAATGAATGAATATTTAATGCAATTAAGTTCGTGACAAAAAGTTCGACTCATTTTGACACATTTAATAAACTAGACAGTTTATTGTTGACTTGCTTAATCCACAATTAACCCGAAATTACCTGGTGCATCATTCGTATTAAAATTAACAAGAACCAATTTAACCTATATAAATAAATGTCATAGTTATATAACATAAATTTTAATTTTAATTATAGAATTGAATAATTAAAATAATTTTAATGTTTATATTGATAATTATTCATTAAATCTCTGAAGTTCCTAACTCTTTTATCCAAAACAAAGTCCCCCTGAACTTTTATGTTGTAGTCGGAAGACTCTTTAACTATTTTTTTTTTCTTCTCAATTTAGTACATAAACTTTCAAGACCCAAATGAGTTTGTGAGCACCCTCACACGATTAACCAACAAAGCGATGAATAATTGACTCTAATTTATATAATTTTTTTTTTTTATTATTTGTAAATTTAGAGCTTTCTTTCTGAAAAGAAAAATCTCCATTTCATAAGATTATATTGTCTCCTTATTGCAATTGGCTACGTTTCTTTGCCTTGGACCAGAGCTATTCAAGCAAAAGGTATTGGATTATAACAATCTAAATTGTAGCTAGCTTACTCCCAATATGTCACAATATACCTCTTATAGAACCTGTATGAGTTCATGCAATGGCAAGCGCACGAGAGCCGTGGTATATATACCCTACTTGGGTCTCATTGTAACTATCAAGAAATATAGTAAAGATGTAGCCATCAAGGTCTTTTGTGTGTGGACGTAGGTCTTCATGACCGAACCACGGTATCTCTGTGAATCTGTTCTCTGTTTGTTCTCTCTCTTTCTCTAAACGCTTTTCTCTCTAGTACTTTCATATTTGACATTGTATCAGAAAATCTATTCTAGATTTGTATCTGAGCATCTGTTCTAACATGGTATCAGAGCCAAATTAATTTTTGGCACAATTCTCAAAAGAGTGTTAAACAAAATTATTAGAACATTATGGTTTATCACTTTTTCTATTCATGTTGATGTGCTTTTTTGAATGTGAGAGCTACAGAGAAAGCTTGAGCCATGGACCTCTCAAACAGGGACCCGCTTGAGCGACAAGGATAATTAAACTAAGGACTTCCTTAACAATATTAATTAAACTAAGGACTTCCTAACAATATAATTAGGAATTATTAAATGACTCCACTAATCAAATTAATCTCTTGTTTCAATTAAACGCTCTTAGCGCCAAGCTCTTCTGCTTCCTTATTATTTGTCTGGTCTGTTGTAGCTTCTATTTTCTCATTTAAATGGGATATGACAGAAAAGTAGTACCAATTAATTTTGTTTTTATAATAGATAACTGGTTGCAACCATGAACTTTTCTTAACAGAAATTTTAATATAGATAATAGGTTGCAACCACTTTTCACAGAATGTTTGTGAGGAAAAGTGGTAGCAATTTTGGTTTTATAATAGATAAGTGGTTGAAGTTACAAAACTTGAAAGACATGCCAAAGACTTTTGTCACGTTATAAAACACCATTCCTAGCTACTCGTCTTCTTTATCTGGAGTCTAAAATAGTCTCAATTGCTCACAATTAGATGAATTTATGTTAGCAAAAAAAAAAATTGATAAATTTATGAAAAAACTTGAGCAACAGAAGATCTAAAGATTTTGCAATCAAATTGGGGATCGCCAATCAAATTGCCATTACTATAACATACTAAAGATTTGCAATCGCTACTTGTTGTAAGAAAAATTAATTAATTAAAAAAAAAAAAAAAAAACAATTTAGGATCGCCGCAATACCCAAAGCATCTTAGGGACTCCAAGACTCTAATTGGGGCCTTAAATGTAATATATAGGAAGGTCACTTAACTCAAAGGTTTATACCATGGTTTCCTTGATAAATAATCCGAAACGAATTCAAATTCTTTTTTTCATGTGCAAGCTTGTTGATCTTTTTGTTTTGATGACTCTTGATACCACTTTGTTGAAAGTTAGTGAGCCTTCACACGTTCACATGACACTGTGTAGAATAGACTACAATTAAAGCTTATGCGCTTAATATAATATATAGGAACATCATTTAATCCATAAACTTAAGTCTATAGGTTTATACCCAATTATGTTATATTAATTCTTTAATTTCTCTATTTTTCTCTATTTGGTAATTCAATTATATACAATTAGGGAATAAACAATGACTTGATGAGCTCTAAACAACCCGATAACGTCTCATAATGGGAAAATACTTTTGTCCCCTCATGGGATGGTGTATGTCACTAGTGGTAAAACTCATGTTATTTGTAGTAATGAAAAAGTTAACCAAAAAAAAAAAAAATTACTACAAATAATATGTATTTACCTGTAATAAGAAGTGCTTTTACAGTTTTATTGTTAATACAAATGACATGAAATTTATTATAAATAACAATTTATCAAAAAAAATTAGATAAATGATATTTCCACACCACTTTTAATACGAAAATATAAAAAAATTGTAGACAAAATTACATAATTTTTTTATATTTTTACACTATTTAGTGCGAAAATATAAGAAAAGGGTTCAAAAATAGTGACTCCCAAAAATTACTTTACCGAAAATCACACCCACCGACAGTACCATGAGGGGACAGAAGTGACCCCCTTATCTCATAAGGGACAGCTCATCAAATATTTGATCTAAGACCCTTGACATACGGGGATGACTTGACTTGACTTTTTTTTTTTTTTTTTTTTGAATTTTCTTTTAAATATGATAGAAATAATTAATTACAGAAGACTTTTTTTTTTTGCTAAACTAATTACAGAAGACTTTAGATCTAGTTGATAAGGAAATAATCTAGCTATTAATCACCCTAGTCTTAAGGAATATGCATTATTAATTTGTAATCAACCAGGTCTCACTCCTTTTGTAAATCAATCATGTCCCATTCCTAATATACTTTATAAATCAATCATGTTCCATTCCTAATATGAATCATATACTATATTAGGAATGGGACATAATTGATTTACAAAAGGAGTGAAACTTAATTGATTACAAATTAATGACTTATATTCCCTAAGACTAGGGATGGCAATAAACCCACGACCCGCGGGTACCCGCCCCGCCCCGCTCCAAAAAACCCGTCCCGCCCCGCCCCGTTTATGTAAGAGAGTATCGGATCGGGTTTTTTTTTACTGAAACGGGTTTTAATCGGGTTTTAAACGGGTCGGGTTTTGTTGAAAAAACCCGAATCTGACCCAAACTATTAAAAAAAAAAAAAAAACTGACCCGAATCGCCGTTTCCGGAGGCGGCCTCACCACCAACTCTCATCGGAACTCCAAGGCTACTTCCGCGACGTGGTTCGTCGGACCAGAACCAGGGCCAAACCCAAGCCGACGAGCTTGATTCAGACCACCGACTGCGCTTGATTCAGACCCAGAACCAGAACCAGGGCCAAACCCAAGCCGACGAGCTTGGGCCCACGCCCACACGCCGTGTCCGTGGCGATCTACGCGCAGCTTCTGTGATGCGTGACCGTGGGCTCTGGCTGAACCGCGACAAGCGGATCGTTGGGTCCATCCGGGTCTGGTGCCAACTACCAAAAAAAAAAAAGAAAAGAAAAAAGAATCGGGTCGGGTACCCGTCGGGGCGGGTTAAACGGGTACCCGTTAAAACACACGGGGCAGGGCAATAAATGGGTTTTTGGGGGCGGGTCTCTAAACGGGGCGGGTCGGATTGGGGCGGGTCGAAACCCGACCCATACCGCCCCATTGCCATCCCTACCTAAGACTAGGATGGTGATTAATAGCTAGATTATTTCCTTATCAACTAGTCTATGAATTATGAAATGTCTCAAATTCACTTCAATGATATTATCAAAAGAGTGTCAAGCAAACATTATTAGAATATTATGGTTATATCACTTTTGCTATTCATGTTCATGCGCTTTCTTGCTTTATTGTCGCTGTTTTACTTTATATTTGCTGCTGGCTCTTTTTCTTGATCTCCCACTTAATCAATTGAGTCTCCAAAACCCTGGCTTAACAAGTTTAGCTGAGAAGTTAACAAACCTAGAACAGCTACATCTTGTTATGGTTAATTTATCTTCTACTGTGCCCAATAGCTTGGCAAACCTAACTTTTTAATATCTCTTCTCCTTGAAGATTGTGGCTTGCATGGTGAATTTTCAAGAGGAATTTTCCAACTATCCAATTTTCGGTTACTACGTTTGGGGTTCAATTTAGGGGTGGGTTTGGGTCAGCTGTTTAAAAAAGTGCGGTTTTAAAATCACGATTTTGAAAATCACAATTAAGTGTTTGGCAAAACTAATGAAAAAATATTGTTTCTGTCAATTGAGCGTTTGGTTAATTTTAATCTAAAACTACTGTTTCGGGTACAAATGACCAAAAAGGACTTGACTATACTATTAAGTTATAGTGTAATTTTTCAAATGCTTACAAATTGTAACAATAATAACAATATTTTATTGCTAAATATAAAAATGATAATAATAATAATATATTACAAATGAAAAAAACAAATCCATGAAAAAAAAATGATAATAATAATATACTAAAAACTAATCACTATGATTATTAGTGCAATGGTGTTAAGTGCTAACTATCATTGCAAAGTTGAGTTCACAGGCTGAAAGTTCAAAACCATTACTCATATATTTAATCCCTCCCAAAGAGTTCAAAAATTCAAGACCAAGTTGGCCTTTTTTCAACACACACAAAAGTTAGAGTTAGCTGGTTTTACTTTTTTTAGTCTTTCAAGTTCTGACACATACCCTTTAATCCAGCAGTTGTTGCTGTAGTAGCTCTTGTCTTTGGTTTTTCCACTGTTTCAGGTAATAAATAAACACAGCCAAGAGTCACTGACAACACAGCACGTGGTCTCACGGACATATTCCGGAATTTGATATAACTTGTCTCCTTAAATATTTAAGTGTTAAAACTTAAAAGCACAAGTTTTTATGGCCAGCTAAGTGAACCATTAATTAAGGGACTGGTGCGGGCCATGGCCCCTACTAATTTTTTATTAAAAAAACAAATTATATCTACATATCTAAAATACTTGTCCATTTTCCTCCCAAGCAAAGTACAAACGAGCCCATAAAATCTCAAAAAAAAAAATGCTAATTTCTAACAATAAAAATAGCTTTTAATTTTTAGCAAAATAAATGTCAAATTAATCTTTAACATTAATTTTGTTGTATATTGTTATGCCAATAAATTATTAACTATAATTTTGTTATGATTTGTGGGACCATGAGACTTTTTTATATTAAGTCAATGGTATTTTGTTAATATTAAATACATGGTTATTTTGGATTTTATGAATTTTTTTTGTTTGTTTATGTTTTAGCCCCTACCAAGTTCACATCCTAGTTACGTCCAAGCTACTAATTCAATTGGTAACTTCAAGTCATTATCTACTTTGGATATTTACTCTCTGAGAGAGAGAGAGAGAGAGAGAGAGAGAGAGAGAGAGAGA
>BKZX01028511.1:10440-23615 GCA_014362285.1 Fagus crenata
CATGTTTTTGTCCATAATTTCATGTTTTTGTCCACATTTTCCAGAAAATTGTATGAACATTTCTGGATTTACTTAAATGTTCATAAGTAGACTCGAAATTTTTGTCCACAATTTCATGTTTTTATCCATAATTTCATGTTTTTGTCCACATTTTCCGAAAAAATTGTATGAACATTTCTGGGTTCACTTAAATGTTCATAAGTAGACTCGAAACTTTTGTCCATAATTTCATGTTTTTGTCCACATTTTCCAAAAAATTATATGAACATTTAAACATGTTCATACGAATTGGTCATGTTTCTTGGCATCTATTAAACATGTTTCTTAGCATCTTTGTAACAATTTTATCATTTTTTATCTCAACCAACCAAAATCACTTCAAAATAAAAAAAACTAAACTTTATTATTTCCAATGTAGACAATGGCAATAGGTTGCTCCTGGGTATTTGTTTGAACATATTTAGTTTCACCACAATTTGGGAAACATTTTCAGACATTCTTTTTTTATATCTTTCACAACGAGTACTGTGAAGATTCCAATAGTAATAGGTTGCTCCTAGTAACATTAAATATAAAAGAAACTCATGGGTAACCTAAAATATATACAAATATTTTCAACCAATTTCACCATGTCATTTATTTACTCCATTTACAAAAAAATAAGATATTGTTTCTATTGACTACCTTTAATACAATCTCAACCACAGAAAGAATAGAGCAACCAAAATTTTAAATACAAAAAGTATAAACGTAAATACAAAAATAACAAATGTGTATCAAAACATAAAACTATATGCCGGTAAAGAATTGGGCAGCAGCAAGCACGGTAAAGAATTGTCCAGTTTTAGCTTTGTACAGCTTTGGGCATCAAGGAATTGTAATAGAATTCCAGCAGAATGTGTTGCCGAATTCTTGGGCAATCATCCTACAAAACATAAAAGACATTTAGAAATTATTGGTTAGTTGTTTTGACTTAAAATGAACACATTAACGCATCATGAAATGAAAGTGTGGAAATCATACCTCTCCAAACTGTACTATCTTGTTTAAAAAAATCAAGGATTCCATGTATGTAAACCGAAAATCCCACAATCGGAGTTGAAAAAATTAGGACAAAAGTACATAAAAATCAACATTGATCAACATAATTTATGGAAATTTACTTCACTCAAAATTTAGATTCATAACATCCATAGAAACTAACATGTACCAACAACCTACGTAACATACATAACATCCATAGAAAGTGTAGACAATTATCTTTAAGTTTGGATATTATTGTCCACATTTTCTGGAAAATAGTATTAACATTCAAGTGAACCCAGAAACCAATATAGCAACCAACAATTACATTTGAGTTATCAACCAACAACCAACATCTCAATTACATTTAAGTTATCAAAACACCAACAATCAACATAGCAACCAACATTTGCATTTGAATTATCAAAACACATTAAAAGAGAATATGAACTTACTTACACAGTCTACACTCAAATTTGTCTCAATATATTTAGGGTCATGATAGATATTGGTACTTACGCATATTTATCTTGGTTTGGTATGTCATTCTTCTATTCTAGGAGCCATGTATGGACATCCTTATGGCCCAACTTTTCTATGCATATCTACTCCAAAGTTTTTCGCTATGATGCAGGCAGCAGAAAGTAGTATTAGTGAGATTAACTAAGTTAATACTGGGTTAGCAAGAAAATTGAAATGAAAAACAAGTGTTTACCAATATTGGCGCCGAAGCTCTATGGGTCGCACTAGGTAAAAAATAAAAAAAAATAGAAAACCTTTTGTAGGCAATCTACAACCAGCATAACAAAATGGCCACTGTGGCATACTGGGACAAAAATCTGCATTAAGAAACATGAAAGGGTAGGTCATACACAGTTTTTTCACAATAGATATGTTACATTGTTTTCGACAAAATGAAGTTGGAAAAGGTCTCTAATTACCCGGTTGCAATTTTTCGGCAATGCGCGTACCCAACTAGGGCGGAAACCAAATTCTAGTCTAGGCTGGTCATCCTGAACGGGTTGTTTACACTTTCTTGTTCTTTTGCCTCTTTGTCCAGAAGTTGACTGAGCCGAACCCAGGATCGTAGTCTGCATAAATCATAGTTAGTTATTTCGACAAAAGAGCTCGCTGTATTGACATCATTCATAATGTAAAAGTATAAACAAGTATTTGCCAAGGTTGAAATTTTGTTATTTTACCCCGCCATGTACGCTTATTATAAAGTTTATGTACGGTGGAGGGTGGCCGCTTTCAGTGAGATTTTCCATAAGTACATCCTTGAAAGTGTCCACCACCTGCGTGTGTCACACTTGCTTAGTAAATAATGTGGAATTGTAAAACTCATGTCTCAAATATGCAATAAAGAAAGGATCTAAAATGCAAAATCTATTATATATAAACTACTAGCTGAAGCCTCAGCTTTTCCCCTTGACATGCCACGTCAAATTTTCTTTTCCCATATCAATCTAGGTGAGATTAGATTTAGCCATTCCCTAAATTGCCACGTCAGCTTACAATTTTCTTTCTTAGGCTTTTCTTTTTCCCGCCCTTATTAATATCCACCTGTTTTCCAGCCCCTATTAATACCCACCTATTGAAGACTTAATGATTTTTTCATAAAAAAAAGGGAAATATGTCATGGAATATCGATAGCCAATAAGTTACAATCCAATTATAAATATCCTTTCCTTATTTGTTTGTTAGCATTTGAATGCAATATTGTAGATTTAATGATGTTTTTTTTAGAAAAGGAAATATGCCTTTGATTGTGTTCAGTCCAATACAACCTGCATTTGAAAGCATGTGTTAATCTTGGCACATAATTACAGCCTAATATACATAAAATGAGAACATTCAATATTTGAACAACACTGTTCCTTGCTCTATTTTTGTTTGTTTCTTATTGTAGGTTGTAACGGTTCTTCTTGCTTCATTGGCTTTTGCCCTTTGCTCTGCCCACATTTACTTTTCAAACTTCTTATTGTAACATACGCACTTCCTATCTCAAGTAACCGCCACTCTCCCTCCGGCTCTCTCTCTTCTCTCTTTCTTGACCATTTCTCTACTTCAGTTTTAATTATTTGCGACTTATCCAAACCCACCACCATTTTGGAAATTGTATTTATAAGCATTCCCTTCGATTGTGTTCGATGGAGAGGCCATTAGCCTTTGTTGGAGGAAATTGAATTTGATTTCCTCCTATTTAGGGATATTGTATATCAACTTAGAAGATCACGGTGGATAGGTGTTATTTTGAATTAGTTGTTATCCTTTGCATTTATCTCTTTGTATTTTTGAACTCCTTGAATTTTCTCACGTACTGATATGTTTGTAAATCATTATAAATACAAACAATACACAAAGGCTAAGATTAAGCCTGTCAGTAAATTTACATGGGATCAGAGTGTCTTCTTCAGGACCAAGAACCTTGAAAATATTATTCTGGTGCTTCATCGTGAGTTTTCCATGTCTGAAGAGGTTGTCTCCACTACACCTCCATCACAGACCAATGGAACACATCACATATCGATTGATTCTTCCTCACCGTTTTTGCTTCAGTGTTGAAAGATTATTCATCATCGTTTTTACAGCCTTTGTCAACGCTTTCCTTCTGCAAGGTGGGGGATTGTGTCAAGAGTCGCGCCTTCAGAATCCTCCTCCAAATGGGTGTCGTTTTGGTGTTCGGTGGTCTAATGCCCGTTATCAAGGTCTATGTTTTCCTTCTGCAGTTTTTGTGAAATGCGTATGGGTCATTAAAAAAAATTAATTTTTTAGGCTGAATATTCTTTGGTATTGGGTTTGGGTTGTGAAATTTTGTATCATAGTTTTTTCTTTTTATAGGTTGGTAGAATGGCGGGTCAGTTTTCAAAGCCAAGATAGATCGATCAGAGCCATTCAACAATGTGAACAAACACCCTTATGACAAAGGGAAGAATGTAAAAAAGCGAAATCAGCTGTCGTCGTCGAGTTACAAAAGGGATAATCAGGCAGGCAGAATATTGTTTATTGGTTATGTGCTCAAACATCTGTGAAATCCTAATAATTGAAATGGACTATTGGTATATGTGGGTATTTTCTTTTCTTTTTTCTTTTAGGTTGTAGTTGGATTGGCTTGGTTATTAATAATTTAGACAATTGTTGGATGAAGTCATGAAATTTATGTGAGGAAAAATTGATTTAAAATGTTCTTTTTTTTGGTAGTCAGTGTAGGATAGTAGTTCATGACTGAAAAATTGGGAAAATATTCCTTGCCTTGGAGATATCAAGCTTCGATTTTTCTTTATCCCACAGAGGCATATTCCATTGATCAGACTGCTGAATATTATTAAATTTAAATCTTACAGCGTGCGGTTTCTAACCCATACATGCATAGCCATAATTTGGGGTGCATGCTATGTTGTGGTGATCATACTATATTTTGAAGTGTGATCTTTTAGTTATTTGAATAATCATGATCTATGTGCTTGGTTTGATTAAACATGTATGACCTAAGAGTTTGAGGTTTCTTTTGCATAAAGTGTTGAAACACAGAATGTGTGTAATACTGTAATCAAGCGTTCTCTTTTCTTTTCTTTTTTCCTTTCTTTTTTCCTATGTTATGGAACTACTTTGTTAATACAAAATTCTTTCTTTAATTTCTTATAAAAAAAATTATGAGTAATCTTTCAACAGATTTTATAAAGGCCAATGGACTTAAGTTGACTTCATAAGTCATCTATTCAAGGTGTCAACAATGGTAAATATTTTTCACAATCACATTTTTCTCTTCTTTCAAAAATTGCAGTTTTATTTATTTATTATTGATTTATTGTTGTTATCTTTTAACTTTAACATATTGTTATTTGGTAAGCTTTATCGATTGGTGGCATTGGTGTCATTGGTGGGATGCTTATGATGAGCAGGTGGTAAAAAAAAACATCATATATGGGTAAAGTTTTAGAGATACTATTGTGTTTAGCAAGAAATGACCCTCCCAATGTATCTAAAGTTTTGATAATTTGTTCCAGTAAGTTAGAATGTATCATGTGTTATGTGTGCTTAGTTTTGATGTAGGTGTTAATTATAGAATTTTGAAATTATAAGAATACTTTTGATCTAAAATAGAACTTTTACATTTGACTTTTTATTGATGAACTTTTTCGAGATGTATCATTTATATGTATTTTTCAATGAATTTTCCCGTGCATCGCACGGGTAAGCGACTAGTGAGTATGTAATTACCGCGGTGGATATCCACCTAGAACTTTCGTCCTGAGCTTGATCGCCTAACAATGATGACACATCTCGACCCGTGATCTCACATGTTTCGGTCGAGATTGCAACCTCATTGCTATCAACCTCGCTGGGCCTAGAAAATTTTAAATGTGTTATAAACTAGTATGAGGCGATATATCTAATCATTTCATAAATCATTAAATAATTGAAAGAAAGGAGTTGTTACGACCTTCTCCTAGTGGCCCGCCTTGTCGCGAACGGTCTTTCTTCCTAAAATCAGCCAAGATAGCCTCGTCATCAGCTGTTGGCTGGTACAAGAAATGAGCATCCACCCACTGCTCATATAATTTTTAAACATGGAGTACATAAAGTTATTTCATATGTGATTTTTAAACAAAAAAAAGTTAAAGCATGAACCCAACATAAAGTAAACTTGCATTTCTTAAGTACTTTATTGTTAAACAACACACGTACCTCAACATTCACCGGTTCCGATTGGGGGGGCACTATCATTAAATTCTTTTGGGCTCGTGTTTTCACCCTTGTATACCTCACAGTAGTAGGCCCCTTTGATGGTGAACTCACCAAATCCACCACAGCTGCAGCTGCCTCCCCTTCATTGTCCCGCTTTGATGGTGAGCTTGCCAAGTCCACCATGGCTGCCTTGGCCTTCTTTTTGGCAGGTTTGCCTCTCTTCACAGCCTTGGATGGTGAGCTTGGCAAGTCTACAATGGGGGTTTGAATGAGCAGCTCGGTTTGAACAGGTGGCTAGTTTTTTTCTAAGTTTTGTGAGGGTGGGGGCTGGTTTTGTTCTACGTTTTGTGAGGGTGGGAGCTGGTTTTGTTGAATAGTGGGGCTAGACTCTAACACCGTGGCCACCAGACCCTTGACATGGTTTAGCTCATCCTCCACGCGCTTAAGATGGCGTTCTACAGCTTCCCGTTTAGTGATCTTAGCTTGGAGCTCTAGTTGCCATTGGTTGGACGGCGTTTGAGTCATATTGCTTGGTCCAGCCCCATCATTCCCTAACATGGCTGTGTGCGAGCTGCCATGGGTTTCTTGCAAGGTCTCCATGGCTACTTGTACCATGGATTCCTGTTGCTCCCATGGCATCGCTACAAACACGGACAACACCTGCAAATTGCACTATATGAATTAGAACACTGAAATACTAACATACAACATTTTTATAAGAAACTAACATGTAAATATTAAATTAGTACGCAACTTTAGTGTAAGATACTTACATTGGCACTGTTACTAAAGGTTTCCGTTGCCTTCTTAGTAAACATTCTTTGGTGGGTCCATGATAAGAATCTTGGGAAAGGTTGGTTAATTTCAGCATTCTTCTGACCAATCCCCAAGTGCTCGCATGCCCATATCTGCATAAATGATGACATCAATGGTAAGTTTAAGAATAAACAAAATTTAGAATGGTTGTGGAGTAAACAATGAGGATAAAAAAAATTTTACCTGAAGCAAGGCAGTGCAACCTTGAATGTGCAAGTTGCCTCTACCTTTTTTCGCTTGCTTCGATGCAGTTGCGTGGTTTAAACCACTAACCAAGAACTCATACATTGCCTTCCCCCATGCATATCTACCTAGGTTGGCTCTATTATCAAGCAATGGTAGGAGGCTTGTGGTGACTTTTTGGGAGGTGGTAGGAAACAAAAAATAGCTTAAGACTAGGGCCAAATACAACCTATCCCTATCTGGGACTTTTATGGAAGGTTTGGTGAGCAATGTCACCGATTTAGTTCGTTCTGGTGAAGTTGTCTTCAAATGGAGAAATTATTCAATCCACCAAGTGAACCACGTCATCTATCCACCATTCCAATAATTAAACGCCACGTATATTAATTTAATGACTAATCAATATTTACACAACCAACAAATAAGGAAAAAGACAAGAATATCCTCTCTTTCTCTCTCCATCATGGTTGTGTGAATATTAATGAGTCATTAAATTAACATACGTGACGTTTAATTATTGGAATGGTGGATAGATGACGTGGTTCACCTGGTGGACTGAATAATTTCTCCTTCAAATGGGTATTTAATAATTTATCCACCAGAGACCTCCCAGAATGAGACTGGTTGCAATCAATTGCCTCCCCCCTCACAAGTAACCCCAATATAAGGGCAACGTCATATAGGGTGAAGGGTATGAGCCTATCACCCACTCGGAATGCACGTTCATTGGCATTCCAACTTGCAAGCATCACTTCAAGAATTCGTTCACTGGTCTTGATGTTGTACTGGAGATTCAACAACTACCCAAATGGAGTGGTTTGCAGCTGCCTCTTACATGGTTCAGATAGGCTCTTGTTAACATCCATCAACTTGCTGACAATGCAATGATGGCGAATACAGGGTTGAACTTCTGGGTTACCTGCGGGTGTGTTGATATCAATACTCGCCATTGCCTTGGCCACATGCAAAATAGAAATCCATAGAATTAGAATATTTCATAAAATCATTGATCATTAAAAGAAACAACAAGATATAGAGGATAGTCCCATATTTGAAACCCAAGACCTAACTATCCACCTTTTTATTACAATGAGGATAATCCCATATTTGAAACATGTTAAAGCTCTGTTAACAGGTTTAAAGAAGAAGATAAATCATCATTATATGTTTCTGCTTGTAATCTCAAGACAAGGATTAAAAAAGTATGCCAATTCAAGCACTATTGTACAGAAAAAGTGAAAATTGTCTAGAATATCCTAACATTGTCCACACTTAGCTAACATCAACAAACAGAAGAAAAATTGGATAATACAAGTACATAACTACATATATAGTATTATTTTGGTGACATATACAAACATACATACATGCATACATAGGTACTACATATATAACAAAGCCTAGCACGCATCGTAAATATCCCTTTTCAGAACCATTCACCTATACATACTGGATAAAGAAGATGTAGGTAGTCTTAGTAAGTACATGCTGACCCTTTAATCACAATTTAAACATGTGGCCATTCAAAACCCTATTTGTCACATTCAAGTCAACCTATGACCACACACACACACCAAAAAAAAAAAAAAACAGATGTCATTCCATAAAGTACTTTGTTAAACTCAACCTATCTTGGCTCACTTTAAAAGCTATTGTAATAATTTTGTAAAATGCAGATGCCATTATTATAATTTAAACACACACACTAGATAGACTAACATCCTTTATTATAATTTAAACACCACCACTTCCTGCTAGCAAAGAAACATCCAAAGAAGTCTAAGTTAATAAATTAATAACATGGCCTTTTTATTCACTACAATAAACAAGAAACATTCAACTGAAGCTTGAAAAGTCACAAGCAGACCCCACTGGATCACCAACCAACCCATGAATACTCAACAAAACCCTAACACAGCCCCACTATCACCAACATCCAAAATATAGTTTGCTAAGCATACTAGTTGATCTCATGGCTATTAATCAGCCATAGAGGCAAAAAATGCATTGGAAATATAAAAAGCGGGATGACAACGATGAAAAGTGAATCCTTGCTAACAATTTGAATATCAGATTGTCTATCACTGAGATTTTATCTCAGGCAAAGGAGGGGAAGTTTATGCCCTGATATTTTTTTCTTTCCATATACTTATCTACACTGTTCCAGCAAACAATGCAACACCAAGTATGTCATGTTGACAGCAAGGTAGGAGACAGAGAAAAAAGTGATGCCAGAAACAACAAGACTAAGCTATCATGTTGACAAGTACAGTTTTACAGCATTCTTGTTGCACAATTCCTCTTTTTTTTTTTTTTTTTTTTTTCTTATTGATGAATTTTTTGGATGGATTTGGGCTTGAATAACATGTAAATTTAAAATGATTATCTCTAAACCATAAAATCATCACCAGAGGTCCAGAACCACAAAAACATCCACAAGCAGAACAAAGCTCCTCAATCCTCCACGTAGTTGTTTGTATAAAAAATATATATAACCATCTAAGTTTATTTGCCACACTGTTGTTAAGAATCTTAAGATGATGCTAATCAAGTTTCTTTTCTTCACCCTCTAATACTCACAAGCTAGCAAATGTAAAAACTTTCATTAGAATGAAGAACTTTACAAAAAGAATTATTGATAATCAAACTATTGGATTCCACTACAATATCTAGGCTTTGGGAACAAAACTAATAACTCTGTAACATATCCTTAAGCACAACTCACCAGACCTTATAGGTAATTACAGTTTTACTGCTAACATACTCATTCAGTGGATACAAGTCACTGGTACAATACTAATACTCATTGTATCTAAAATAGATCACATAAATCAAAATTAAAAAAAATAAACAAAGTGACTACACAAAACCCTAAGATTGTCCACACTTAGCTAATTCCTCAACCAAAGTCAAAATATTTCACAAAATGACAAACATAGTATCAACTCACAAAAAAAAAAAAAAAAAAAAATGACAGAAGAAAATGGAAATGTCAACTCACCTTTCTCTTTCAAAGATTGTTTCTTACTTCCTTGTGCTGTTGTGTCTACGGGTGCAAGGGAATGGGTCACGTTGGGGAAGTTTGAGTGTTTGAGAGGAGTGAAATATGTTCTTAAGGATGTTTGCAAAAGGAACCGTGAACAGAGGGAGAGGAAAGACTGCCAGTTAGAGAGTTACAGTTTCTTTTTCTTTCAGTTTCCATTTCGAAGTGAGAGAAGAGAGGGCATCGTGTTGAGGAAGCTGAAGTTAGACATGCATGTTTTACAAAACGACGCCATTTTGGGGACCATTTTCCCTTAAAAAGCCCAACACAGTACCGTTTTGGGGACCACTTTCCTCCCAAAACCCAACACGATGCCGATTTATATTAACAAGTTTCCCACCAAATTTCCCACGTTGGACCGGCCCATTCTTTCTTTGTTTTTTAGTTTCTTATCTATTCACAAGTTTAACATTAATAAATAGGTTGGGTCTTTTAAAACCAATAGTCGGTTTATTTATATTAAAAATTATTAAAAAAATGGGTTTACTTGGCCAATTAGTGATTGGTTTCAGTGGGCTAATGGGTTTGGGCTTTATTTACAACCTTATTTGTTCACAAGTTTAACATTAATAAATAGGTTGGGTCCTTTAAAACCAATAGTCCATTTACTTATATTAAAAATTATTAAAAAAATGGGTTTGCTTGGCCAATTAGTGATTGGTTTCAATGGGCTAATGGGTTTGGATGTAAATATTAATTAATAAATTACCAGAAAAATGTACGTATTAATGAATAAAATAGTTATTAAACTATTTTAAATTTAAAAAAAAAAAAAAAAAGGAAGACAAAATATATAATATCTGAAATTTAGTTAGGGGGCAAAATTATAATTCGACACTAACATACATACATATAATAAGATCTAATAACTTTTTTTATATTAAAATCAGTAAAGATAAAAAATTAAAAGATTATAATAAAAATATTAGAAAAGTTTCTTAATATATAATCAATAAATCAATAAGTTATAGTTATTAAACTATTTTAAATTAAAAAAAAAAAAAAGAGACAAAATATATAATATCTGAAATTTAGTTAGGGGGCAAAATTTTAATTTGACACTAACATATATACATATAATAAAATCTAATAACTTTTTTTATATTAAAATCAGTAAAGACAAAAAATTAAAAGATTATAATAAAAATATTTAAATTCCAAAAATATAAGTAAAACATTGGAATTGAGTAATTTAGATCTTAGTTATCAAAAAGTAACATTGATATTTGATGTAATGCAATTATACAAACTAACGTATTAAAAACATATGTCATACAATGTTCTTCATATTCGTGTTTACATTTGATAACCACCTTGGTACTACAATTACATTTGAGTGACATATTTAAACAACAAATTGTAATGTTTTTCTACTAAGAATGCTCCATATAGTA
This sequence comes from Fagus crenata, assembly GCA_014362285.1. NCBI lineage: Eukaryota > Viridiplantae > Streptophyta > Magnoliopsida > Fagales > Fagaceae > Fagus > Fagus crenata. The sequence goes on from BKZX01028511.1 coordinate 21,592, forward strand.
ATACTCCATATAGTACTATATAACTAAGAATGGTCTATACACTAGTACTACTTTGTTTTGGCTCACCATATATGTTTTTGAACAAACCCGTATGGTTAAAGTATACGACAGTATACTACTGGCCATTTCTATGTGAACAGCAAATCCGATCCAAATAGGAAAGTGTTGGATGACTAGAATGGTTCCAATCAACACCCGATCTATAGCGGATGGTATGCTTAGGGTTAATCCAAGGAAGAGACCAACACACGATCTATACCTTTCCTTGTATCTAACTATAACTTAACCATTGAATGTATGAGATATAATTGATGATGATGACACATGATAGGAGGTTATCCTAATGGGGAAGAGGTGGATGACTCTCGTTTTCCAATTATACCACACATAACTGGAAAAAAATTGTTATGTTATTATTATTTTTGCTAAATTGCATTATATTATTTGTATAAGTTAAGAATACTTTCTAAAGTTACATTTTTTAATTGAACTTTACGTTTTATCATTGTTAAAAAAAGTTATATACTGTAATGAAGAAATTCATAAATTAGTTAACAACAAATATTGATCTAACATATTCAACCATGATTATTACAATTTCTGAACCTAACATACGTAAAATACATTTTGTACCTTTTTTTTAAATATTTTTTCGTTTTCTAATTTTCATAGTATTTTTTTGACATATTTTAAAATTATAACTTCTGAATCTAACTTGTACATACTTTCTGAAGTCACATTTTCTTAATTTTTTTTTTTTACGTTTTATGTCAATAATTATTAATTGTATTATTTGCAATATTTTTATTGATAATAATATTTGAATGAATATTTGCAATTTTTCTCAATAATTATTAAATGTATTATTAACAACCAAATCTTTATAACAAATTTAATGCAATTTTTCTCAATAATTATTAAATGTATCTTATACTAATGTTCTTTTTATAATACTAACATAAAATTGTGTTTATAACCAATAAAACAAACCATATAAAATGTATTCATAATCCTTGTATGAACTGTATTAATACTAGCAAAGTTTTTTAAAGAACCTATGCAATTGCATAAAAAACTTGAATTGAGATCATGGATTTGCATGATTGCACCCATCCAATTGGCTTGAATGGTTAAGATTAAAAGTTTCAACATTCACTTTTAATCTTATCCATTAAATAAATAAAAAAAATATTAAATCAACTTATCATGTTTTAATTTTACACACTTATCTAATCTAAATTTGCATTTGCAATTGCACTAACAATTTGTTTGTTATTACACGGCAGATACTTCCTTTGAAGGAGCAGATTTTTTACACAGTACCACTTTAAATGCAGGTAGTCTTAGCTGGTTAAAAACACGGCTTGATGTGATCTTCTGAACACAAGGACGTATCAATGTGGGTCCATTAAATAAATAAAAAAAATATTAAAGCAACTTATCATACTTACACGGCATATACTTCCTTGAGTTGATTTTTTACACAGTATCACTCTAACAGCCAGCCCAATCTTAGCTGGTTGAACACGGGTTGATGTGATCTTCTGAACAAAAGGACACGGCAATCCTATCAGCTGAACTGTCCTCTTCTTGGAGCTGCACGTCCCTACTGCTGCGCAACCTGCTGCTATTTTCTTGGGCTAGAAGGTAGAGTCCTCAAGTTGTTTCAGCTACAAAACCTAATCTTCCTTCTTCTTCTTCTTAACTGTCTGCCTCTACGTTTTCTTCATCTTTCTTCCATTCTCAATTCGGGTTAGCTATCTTTGGGTTGGCAGAGAGCATTAAATGCTTACAAGACTTCTCAATCTCACTCCATCTCCTCTACGTGTTAGGTGTCTGAATAGTGGGATGTGATTTTGTTACTGGACTGTGACCAAATTTGTTACTTGCTGTGACCGAAATTTAGTGGGGGTACTGTTTGTTTTCGATTTTCCTCTTTATTTGTTCAACTTTGTTCTTCCTTCAGGGCTCGGTATGCTCTCTCTCTCTCTCTCTCTCTCTCTCTCTCTCTCTCTCTCTCTCTC
>BKZX01028511.1:23625-26125 GCA_014362285.1 Fagus crenata
TCTCTCTCTCTCTCTCTCTCTCTCTCTCTCTCTCTCTCTCTCTCTCTTTGTTCTTAATTTAATTCCTCAATTAACCTTAATTAATATTCAAAACCCTAATTATGATTTATTAATTCAACTTAAATAATATTTAAACCCTTAATATTCAAAACCCTAAACTTTTTGACATAAACTAATATATTATATGATTTTTTAATAACCTAATATATTATATGAATTTTTAATACGTTTGCAGCAAAGATGTCTTCCTCATCAATAAATAGTGCAATTAGAGATGGGCTGAGATTTAGAAATATAGACTATGGTTGTGGCAAAAAAGCATCGGTTAGGATTTCAGAATCAAGTTTAAACAAAAACAAATTGTATTATTGTTGTGCTGCTAACCGATGCGGTTTCTTTTCTTGGTGTTTGCCCATCAACCAACAAGCTGGCTGTGAAAGAATGGATGAGGTATCAAAAGTAACAAGTTCTAAATCCATGGTAGATGCATTACAATTGCTTGATGCATCACAACTGTTACTGGACTTGCATCAACTTCAGTTAAAGATGCGTGGCATGCGTGATATGGTCCAACCAATACATCGTGATGACATCCAATCGTTGAAGAAGTTGTTAACAATAGGACTTGCTGTAATTGTGGACCTTATTGTTATATTATGGTATCAAATTCAACAAATGTGTAATGTAGTCATTACCACTTTTTGTAATTAGACAATATTTGATTGAATGAATGAGGATGCTTATTTGAATAAATGTGAATGAATGAATATCTTGAAATGTATTCAATAAATGTGTTGTGTACCATAAAAATGTTTAGTTTAACATTTAAGTCTGTCCAGAAATTGTGGACAATTTGCATCAATGTGTGGACACTAATGTCTATATTTTCTTGCAATAGCCATGCAATTTCCATGCAAATTCATGCAATTTGATGCATGTTTGAACACTAAACAGTCCCGTGAATAGTAAAATTCATCCCCAGAAAGTGTGAACAATTTGATAAAAGTGTGGACAATTTTGTCCACACTTTCTGTCAGATACGTAAACAATGTTTTACGTGAACAGTGAACTCTTTCTCAGAAAGTGTGGACAATTTGAAAAAAGTGTGGACAATTTTGTCCACACTTTCTGTCAGATACGTAAACAGTATTTTATGTGAACAGTGAACTCTTCCTAAGAAAGTGTGGACAATTTGAATAAAGTGTGGACAATTTTGTCCACACTTGAAGAGCAATGGTAAACAGTATACGTGAACAGTATTCCTATTGGCCTGAAAGTGTGGACAATTTTTTTAAAGTATGGACAAAATTGTCCACACTTTCTACAAACTTGGTGCATAGTACCATATTACCCAGAAACCTGTCTTTACCCAAAAACCAACCCAGAAACCTATTTTAACTTAACCAATTTCTGCAAACTTGATTCACAGTATACCTCTAACATAACTTTCATAAAATTACTATATGTTGTATATTTGTTATACATATAGTGATATAGAAGTGGGTTTATGTTTTAAGGCGTTAGTGACACATTTGGCACTTGGACACGTGGCACGTGCACGTGTGATTCTGATATAGAAAATAACTAACTCATGTAGAAAATAACTAACTCATGGAAGTTATTTTCTGATGTAGAAAATAACTTATTCATGGAAGTTCTTTTTGAAAGGTCATATTGTTCTAGAATGGTGGAAGTTACTTTCTGAAAGGTTATGCTGTTTCAGAATGGTGCCTATTCATTGTCTATAAATTAAAGTGCCTATTCATTGTCAAATACACAATTTCGTAGGAATACTCTTTAAAGGAATTACCGAAATTTGCTTTCTGTAATTGGTAACTTTGTTGTATCCTGGAGGTGAATTGCCTTAACCCGGAAGTAAAACTCGTTTAGAGTGGAGGCAATTATCACCTTAAAGATAGTGTAATCACGCCTCAAAGTCACATCATTTTTTTTTTCTGATCTTCTCAAAATCTTCAACAATTTTAAGGTGATAATCGCAATGGGATCAGAATCTGAGATGACGACTTTCAAAATGATGAATCAAGACTTTGTGAAACTGGACAGGTTTGATGGGACGAATTTCACTCGCTGGAAGGACAAGTTGATGTTTCTGCTTACTGCATTGAAGATTGCGTATGTTCTGGATCCGAATCTGTCAAAACTTCCTGAACCAACTGACAACGATTCTGATCAACTTAAGGCAGAACGCAAGAAACGCGAAGAAGATGAAGTGGTATGCAGGGGACATATTCTGAACACTCTGTCTGATCGTTTGTATGATTTATTCACATCAATGAAGTCACCAAAGGAAATCTGGGAGGCTCTGGAATTCAAGTACAAAACTGAAAAACAAGGTGCGGATAAATTTCTCATAATGAAATATTTTGAGTTTGCTATGGTTGATAATATTTCTGTTATGGATCAAGTTCATGAATTGCAAGTTCTGGTGAATAAACTTAAAGATTTTAAAGTAATTGTTGCTGAAAATTTGCAAGTTGGT
>BKZX01028511.1:31125-74880 GCA_014362285.1 Fagus crenata
TATTTGACTAAACACTTCATATCACTAAGTAGGGGATTGTTGTATATTTGTTATACATATAGTGATATAGAAGTGGGTTTATGTTTTAAGGCGTTAGTGACACATTTGGCACTTGGACACGTGGCATATGCACGTGTGATTCTGATATAGAAAATAACTAACTCGTGGAAGTTATTTTCTGATGTAGAAAATAACTAATTCATGGAAATTATTTTTGAAAGGTCATATTGTTCTAGAATGATGGAAGTTATTTTTTGAAAGGTTATATTGTTCTAGAATGGTGGAAATTATTTTCTGAAAGGTTATGCTGTTTTAGAATGGTGCCTATTCATTATCTATAAATTAAAATGCCTTTTCATTGTCAAATACACAATTTCGTAGGAATACTCTTTAAAAGAATTACCGAAATTTGCTTTCTGTAATTGGTGACTTTGTTGTATCCTGGAAGTGAATTGCCTTAACTCGAAAGCAAAACTCGTTTAGAGTGGGGGCAATTATCACCTTAAAGATAGTGTAATCACGCCTCAAAGTCACATCATTTTTTTTTTTTTTTTTTATCTTCTCAAAATCTTCAACACTATATTCATGAAATTCACCATGACTTGAATACATAAAAAACTTAGAACAACCCACTAGCAATAACTCAAATACGTATGCACTTCCATTATTATTGCATTGGGACTACAAAATACATTAATTATCCACTCTAGCTAAAAACAATACAATCAATGGATGTATATTAATGAAGTGAAAGGAGCCAACATTTTCTCTTTCCTCTTGCAAAAACAACAACGCTGAGAATATAGGAGATTGAGACGGGTCCTTCCATGATACAAAAAAACTAACTACCAACGCATCCTTCCGTAATACAAAAAAAGGAGGATCATTTAATAAAAAAATAAAAAATTTATTTACATATATCTAATCAAGTAAGGTTTAAGGCTTGGTCTTCATTTCCATGAGCTTGACTCTGTGACATTGACTGTAAAAGAAAACATGGTACAATAAGTATACAATAAATAGGATTCAATAACCATTTTTTCCACATTACAAATATCTTCACCTTTGACACAAAGCTCTGGGAAGGCATTGGATTTGTTAAGTCTATAATTCCATCATTTGAATGTGGCATGGACATTGGATATTCTTACAATACAAAAAAAATAAAATAAAATAAAAAAATTCAACCATAAGCCCCAAAATAACATCTCTGCTACATATGAATAATAACAGTGCAAATCACCTATACTTACCATGTTTGATGTAGAGCCATCTCCATAAGCACCACCTCCAACCTAGGTCATCTAATCACAATTAAACCAAAATTAATAAACAATAATAGATTAGGATATTAAAAGAAGTGTGGTCTTTTAATTATGTACCCCAGTAGTTGATGTAGAATGAGCAAGATTCCTAGCAGCGGCAGTGTTCCTTTTCTTCTTCGGTTTTGAAACCGCTTCCTCCATTGATGACTTTAGCCGTTTCGTCCTAGGTCGACCCTTACGCTTCACAACCATAGGACTCCTTACAACTTCAGTCCTAACAACATCAGAAGCAGCTCCAACACTATTTTTTCTCTGAGACGAGGACTGTTTATCACATGAACGAGGAAAGTTGTCTTTCAAATCTATTAACAACTTTTCTAGAACATTGAAATTCTCTACAGACTCAGTCCCTATCTCAAGCACACTAACTGCTAGTCTATGCAACTTCTCGTACCTTTCCAAAACAGGGTTATGTTGTACATCATCTATACAAGTGGAGACGTAAGTGTGTCTTCTTTTGATATCCTTTCTTCACCTGTCTAGTATATACCTGTCAGGGAGTACAGTTACACGTTCCTAGGAAAGCACAAATAGGGCATGCCTACATAATATGCCTCTAAACTCAAACATGCGACATACACAACCAAGCAAGCATTTAGAGCTACTGAATCTCACTTCAAAAAGCTTCCTTGAGCATGCTTCGTCTTCAATCTTGTATTTTATTTCATCATCACCTCTAACAAGCTCCTTTAAGATACAACCCTGTCTCGCAAAAAATTCTATTTGCACCTGCTTAAAAATCTCATGGGCGTAAGCTTCTTGAAACTGTTTCTCCATAGGAGATAATGACGAACACTCCAGCTTGCCTTTGAAACACTCAAAATCTGATAGTCTCTTTTTCAACCTTATTCCACATTGCATTCTCGAATTGCTCCACGAATACTTTCAATGTTGTAGAGCTATATAAATAACCATCAAAGAAGGCATTCATTGATTCTAAACGTTGGGTTAACGACATTCCCGCAAAGAAATTGGAATTGAGAAATGCGGGAACCCATCGCTCCCGTTCCTCATATAACTTAGCCAACCACTCATTTTCCTCAAGATGATGTGAAGTGATAGCATGATTCCATTTTTCTTCAAACTCTTCCACTGTCATTGATTCATGCATGACTTTAAGCAAATAATGCTTTATATCCTGATAAGCTTCCAATCCAGCAAGCTTCATTGGCAATTTCATCGTAATATGTCAAATACACCAACGATGAACCATTTCCGGAAAAACTATTTCAATGGCCCGCCGCATTGCTTGGCATTAGTCCGTGATAATGGCTTTTGGAGTAATGCTACACATACTTTGCAACCATTGCCTAAATACCCACACAAATGAATCCGTGTCTTCACCGGACAATAATCCACAACCAAGTATAATAGATTCACCATGATGATTAATTCCAAGAAAATGGGCGAATGGCATATCATACTTGTTTGTTAGATATGTGGTATCGAATGTGATCACATCATGGAATGATTCGTATGCTGCCCTACTCCTCGCATCAACCCAAAATACATTCCACACACGTAGCTCATCATCCAAATCCAACGCATGGTAGAAGTTAGAATTTTTACCTTGCATCCTAACGAAGTAATCGTGCAAGACTTGTCCGTCACCCTCCCTACACTTTAAACGACGTTCCTTATCGAGAAAGTAGTGAACATCTTTCTGATTATAGGTCACATTCTCATAACCCTTTGCTTCAACGATGGAAGATTTAATACTATTATTTACCCTAACACTGGCATTATCATTGATCAAGAGTCTCCTTTTTGTATTCGTGCTTATATGTTGAAAAGCAGCAAAATGCCTGGATTTACTTGGACTCAAATCATGATTATGATTCTCAATAAAGCTCAATATCCTCCATTTCCGATAAGTAATATCCATTGAAGCTTTGATCCCAACTTCACATGAATTTTTTATTGTCGACCTCTTCTTCGAAGCATCATCAACCAAATTACTGTATCTTCCCTCTTGGTTACACTTTAAGTTTATGTAAGAAGTCTCAGAGAAGCCCTTATTTTTCCTTGAACTCCTTGTCATTGTTGCAAATCCTTTCAAATAAGCATAATTCTTCTAAAATTCAATGACTTCTACAAGTGAATCAAACTCCATTCCAACCCTTGGTTCAATCACTGAATTCCTCACACTCTCAGGTGTATCCTGCATGTTTCCTTCAACAGGCTATGGTAAATCCTCCACAAAACTATTACTAGCAGCAAAGGATCTAACACCATTCATCTCTTGTGTACTCATGACTGCAACAACTAATAAGCCAAATACCAAAGTTAATAATAACATGTAATGTTTAAACTCTATCAAATAATTTATCATGTACCAATAATGATATACAACCTAAACCTAAAGTATTACATTGTGACTAGTATCAATAACAGAAAACATTCAAACACACCAACACACACTCACTAAAATTATCATTAAAAAATAACATGAAAAAACCCATTAAACATCTATAGCCATAATACAATAATAATGAATATTTTGCTGCACTTAAAACAAGCAGAATTTTTTTTTTTTTTTTTTTTATTTTTTTATTACACAAAACAATATGTACAGATTATCACTAAAACTAAACTTAATAATATACACAACCAACAAAAAAAAAAAAAGCATACCACGTGAACAGTGCAGTCAATGCACCAGTGCAATGCACCTCCAAAATTCCAAAACTCACGTTAAATGCAGCTCCAAATCTCAAATGTTGGTCTCTGTCTCTGCTCCAAATGGTGACTTTGTTTCAAGCACAAGCTCAAGCTCAACCAACAATGGCAGCAACATTGTTTTATAGAAAATGGTTTCTATGTTTAGGATTACTATTTCATAATTATTGGCAAGAAATAATAAGTAGCAAAACTTAAAAAATCCAACCTTAGAACTGACGTGATCTTCTCGGCTATGTTCTGTTTTTTTTTGCCTTTGTGCTTGCTGTTTCGGTGTCCAAGGCGTGATGAAGAAGAAGAACAGCCACGGAGGAGGGAAAAAAAGAAACGGTAATCTCCTCCTTCTCATTTCTTTCTCTTATTTATTTATTTTTTTTGCAATGTATGGCAACAAGGATAACTCTATTCTTCATTAAAGTTGCTGATTTTTCACTTGTGGGACCCGCGGGACCCATCTCTGATGTGGCCCAATCATAAACAGCCACATCCATGGTGTGAAAACACTGTTTCACACCATGGTGTGGATTTAGCAGGACCCAATTTAAAATTTAACCCCTTAATAATGCTTTCAATTTCAATAATTTATTTAATGTGGTAGACAACGCTTAATAGTCAAGAACTTAACTAGTAAAATGTAAAAACCATTTAATTTATTCAATCACCAACCACTTGCAACCTAATGCTGTGGAAATGCAAAGTGGATGTGTTTTTCTTCCCCCAGTGATCAATCTCATCCTATGTATGTTTTAATATTTTCTTTTTTAAGCACATACAAAATGATAATATAATATTAATATCATTACCATCAATTGCCACCGTGATTACTATTACCACCACCATAAGGATCAATGACTCAATATCTCAATAGCTAACACTATCATGATCATCATGTGTAGATATCATACTATTGTTATTGTGGTCGTGACAATCGTTACTTGCAAAGCACCACCAACTTGTCGACAACACCATCACAATTGTTACAAACTTATACAGTTATACCACTAATTAATATATGTATTACCATCATTGTACACCTCAATCCCACTCAGCATTGTTGTTGTTATCATGATTGTCACCACCACCAATACTAGTAACCTTCAAGCAATACAACTCTATAATGCTAATTATTTGTTTTAAGAAACGACCATTTTGGGGAAGAAATATATATATATATATATATATATGGAGTTTCAGATTTTTCGACATTTATTATTTTCAAATGGTACTAATTATCAATTTTTGTACTAATTTTTCAGTGATCTAAATTTTCAATGCATATACATATACTTTCAATAAATATAATAATAATTCAGTTCTAAAATTTTCAACACCAAATTCATAGCTCATTTAAATAGCACCTTAATTTAATTGTATTAAGTTGAATAATCAAAATTGGAATTTTCTTTCCAATGACTAGGTGTTCTAAGCTTTGAACTCCACTACAAATGGATCCATTTGGGTTGAGCCTGCTTTGAACGCATTCGCTGTATTATCTTGAGGTTTCTCAGGTCCAGAAGGATAAATAATAACATTAGACCAATCAAGTCCACAATATTTAATATTTAAATCACGTGGCACTGGATTCACCTTTAAATTTGAAATATTTAATCCAAATCATAAAATGAATCTATTTCAAATTGAAAGGATCGTAATACGAACTACTGAGATTGAAAGTTATATTTAATATCTCATTATATGTCAAATATCTTTCTAACTAAAAAGAGACAATTAGTGTTTATAAGTAATTAAAAATAATAATAATAATAAAACCCACACATAGAGACAAAAAGAAAAATTTAGATTGAGTTTGACAGTTTTTAAATCCCAAAGTTTTAAAATTTTAACTTTGGCTTGTAAACGACAAGCAATCAAAGTGTCATGCTAAATACAAATATGAATCAAGTGGTCCTGTTTGGTTACCTATTTTCAAAACACGTTTTTGTGTTTGTAAAACAAAAATCGCCGGCCCACTAAGAAAGGTGACTTTTTTTTTTAGGTTTTTTTGGACTCTTTCAATTTAGGGGCTAGTTTTCAATTTGAGAATGGTTATGTATAATTTTTTTGAGTCCTTATCCAAACTTTCAAGTCTTATATACTACTAAAAAAATTTTAAAATTTATGGGAGGAGGTCATGGGCTCAATAGGCCCATAGTTTTAGAATAGTTGGGTCCTCATTTCTTGGGCATGTAGTTTTGAACTCCACTACTAATATGGATCCTTTTGGGTTGAGCCAGCTTTGAACACATTTGCTATATTGTCTCGAGGTTTCTCAAGCCCAAAAGGATAAATAATAATATTAGACCAATCAAGTCCAGAATGTCCTAACACGGCCCACGTTGGTTGTTAGGCTGGTTTTCTCTAATCATCCAATATTGACTAAAAATGGCTAATAATGAATAAAAAATGAAACAAGATAAAGAATATTAAAAACTAAAGGAACAAAAAGAACAGATGGAGTATTTGTGCAACATCTATGGGAGTTTTCTAGGAGGAACTTTCGGCCTGATACTCACACAAAAACCATTAATTTGTTTTTTATTGTTCCATATTTTCCATTATATGAAGACTACACAAATGAATACTGCTAGAAATTTTTAATTTTGGGACTTCTGATTGTATGGAAATCCCCATATATGTCCCTTAATGGGTTCAGCTTATCGGAAAAAAAAAATAAAAAAATAAAAAATAAAAAAAAATAAAAATAAAAAATAAACTCTTAAAAGGTTAGAAGCCTAGAGCTTGTTTGGTACACTCTTTTGTAAAACTGTTTTCATGTTTGTAAAAAAGAATTCGCAGGCCCCACAAAAAAAAAAAAGTTTTATTTTTGGTACACCGGTTTTAGTTTTGCTTTTTAAAACCATTTTTTTTTTTTTTTTTTTTCGTGGGTTCCACGCCTTTTTTCAAAACAGTTATAAGTTGTTTTCATTATTTGTTTTTTATCTTATTTTACTTTATAAACATAAAACAAATATAATAATATATATTTTTTAATATTTTACAAATAAATATCAACTACTCTTTTTTCTCTCTCTCTGTTGTAGATAAATATCAATTACTATTTTCTCTCTCTCTCTCTCTCTCTCTCTCTCTCTCTCTCTCTCTCTATTGTAGGATAACAATAAAAAATAAAATAAAAATAGGACTGAAAACATGTAAGAAAATAGGGTGCCAAACAGAATTAAAAAAAAAAAAAAATTAAACAAGTTTCAAATTTCAATTTGAAAAGTTGAAAAAAATCAAGAAATGAAAATGAAAATGAAAACATGTACCAAACAAACCTCTCATTGGAATGAGATTTGTTGGCCCAAATGCCATTAGCTTAAATCTTCAAGATTGAATATTCATTAAATTACACGAAAGTATACCTTTTTCTATGTTTGTTTTAGAAACACTATTTTGTGTACTTAATTAAGTTATTTAAAACCATCCTTGTAACAATGCAATGAGTAAAAGTCCATAGTTGTGGAAATTAGGATTAATTCTGACAAAAAAGTATAATTTATTTAATTTTGATAAGTACAAAAGAGTATAAATTTGAAACACATTTCATTCACTTATTAGATTGTTATATGTACGTGATTTGGTATACTTTCTGTTACGAGAGATACTTTCACCAAAATAAGATTCATCTTGATTCTTGTGATTATGGAAGGAGAAGAGATCATCCCATTGTCCTCTAAATTCATTGTGGACAAAATAAAATTCTTCATAATTATTTAATGTTTATTATAAGCCAATATTTGTGATTTATATTTTCTAGTTGAGTCTCTATCAAAAGTGGAAATTTTGTATGCAAATGGTGTTACTTTTTAGTAACTTAAATGTTTAATTTTAGTACATAATCATATGAACCCAAGGTTTCTCTTAAATTTTTTGACAAGCTAATATAAAATTAACAAGCTAACAAATCAGAGAAACTAATTGATACGCAACAATGCACGAGAGAGGATTTGGACCCAAACCATGCATTATGTCAATCTTCATATTTGTCAAATTAGTTGATATACACTGTTGGCTCAATTCTTCATAATTTAATTGCCTGCCACTTGGACCAAATCAATGTTCCTTTCATATAGACCAAAACACAATTCTCTAAAAAAGAAAAAGAAAAAGAAAGGAGTGAGGCATTAAAGAAAGGAAAAAAGAAAAAAGAAAAGGAGATTTCATGAGAGAGAAAATTAAGAAGAAAGAAAAAAATAAGAGGCCGTCCAAAAAGAGTGTATGAGATAATAAAGTAGCTTAGAAAAAGAAGAAAGAAATTGTGTCTTCCTTTCCTTAAAGTTTGAAAAAGAAGTCAAAATGCATCAGCTACACTCCAAAAACAAGCACAAAACGTGTACCCAAGAAATTTCTTCATACTTTCCTCCTGGGTGCAAGAGTATTTTCACAATTTACTATCAAGTCTTCTTGGCCTCAGAACTACTTAACTACGATTCATTTCCTTCACTTTGCCATTCCCATTCTCTCTCAAATTTATTGAGAAATATCTCTTCTTTTTAATTTTTCTTTCACTTTGCTTTCTTAAACTCTTACACTTCCAATTTCATCACATCTTTCTTTCTTTCTCCCTCTCCGACTATATATCAAATCACAATGGCTTACCTAACTAACAAAGGAGCCTCATCTTCCTCTTTCATCCACCGATACAGATATGATGTGTTCTTGAGTTTCAGAGGTGAAGATACCCGCAATGGTTTTACAAGTAATTTGAATGGAATTTTGCGCCATAATGGTATTAACACCTTCATGGATGATGAGCTCCCAAGGGGGGAAGAAATTTCTGCAGAACTTATTGAAGCAATTGAAAGTTCTAGGATTTTGATAATTGTATTCTCTCAAAATTATGCATCTTCCACCTGGTGCTTGGATGAACTTGTCAAAATTCTTGAGTGTAAAAAGAATGGCCAAGCTGTGTTACCGATTTTTTACAAGGTGGATCCATCATACGTACGTAATCAAAAGGGAAAATTTGGAGAAGCTTTGGCAAAACATGAAGAAAGATTCAAGGATAATATGAACAAGGTGAAAAGATGGAGGGTGGCTCTAATTGAAGCCGCCAATTTATCTGGTTTCCTCTACAAGGATGAGTATGTGTTTAATTTCTATATTTATCACTCTTAGTTGTTACAAAAGTATTCTATTTCAATCATATCTTCTATTTTAATGTCTACAAACATCCGGACCAACTTCATATGCTTAAAGTAACAAAATTATGTGAGGTAATTTTTATATTTAAATATCAATTAAATAATATTGATTTAACTTTCCATATTATAATTTTTTTTATTTAAAAACTACTATTCTTCGCTTTTGAGATGTAAAATTACTCATTAAGTTTTTATTAACAACTCTTTTTCATTTGATAATAGCTAATTCACGTAATCTTCTTATAACATAATTGATCTTAACTATGATTTTATTAATTTTAATTTTGAAAAACTTCTTAATATATAACCATTTGTTATAAACAAAATCCTCATGTTTCAAAAAGTAATAAATTAAACCCAAATACGATGTCATTTCACTTAAATAGACTGAGTTTTAATTTTTGAAATAATATGGATTAATTTGTTACTTTTTTGAAAATTTCATTTGTTACACCCCTTATTGAGCCAATATTTTGGAGGCTTTTTAGGAAGTAGGGAAAACAATGCACAACCAACTCTTTTTTAATAAATAAAAAATAAAAAAATAGTTATAGTATAATTTTGGGACCATTGAAATGTGATGCCATGGGAGGCCTTATACCTAAGCCAAGAGCCGGCCTTGCAAATGTTAATGATTGAAAGAGAAGAATATATGAACGATAATATTATGTGTTAATTAGAAGTTTTCTCCCATGTAATCTTTAGAAAATTTATTTAAATTATTTAAAATTTTCATTCAAATGGGATATTCAATATAAATCGTTTCGTTACCTATGCAGACCATGTGAATTCATTCTAAAACCATAAAACTTTTTTTTTTTTTTTAAAGTTTAAGACAAAAAGTGTAATACTTTCAATATTTAGGGATAGAAAACGAACTTTTTAAAATTTATGGATAAAAAATGAAATTCATGCAAACTTTAGGGACAAAAACAATATTTTAGACTTTGTTTTTTCTTTTAATATTTGGGATCTTTTTTAAGAGAACCAAAAATTATGTTAGTGGGGGCCCAATTTAATTTTTAGGAACCTAACTTCAAAAGCAACCTTAGTACGTAACTAATATATACACTTGATTTTATTTTTTTTAGAAAGTTGGAAGGGGGTGGGGCCACCCTTGGTGTTAGTGTGGATCCGTCCTTGATGGATAGTATTATCAATTGGAAGTTTCTCCCACGTAATGTTTAGAAACTTTATATTAAAATTTTCATTCAAATGGGATATTTAATAAGTTTGTTTTGTTACCTATACAGATTCGTACTAAAATCCTAAAACTAATTTCAAGGAACAAAAAAAAGTAAGTGTTAAACATAATGGTTGTGGTGCATAAGCTAAAAATTTTGAATTTAGCTTATGTTTATATATCTATTTTCTAATCTAACATTTTACATGTTTTTGATACTTTGTGATTGGCAGCCACCCTGAATTTGGATTTATCCAAAACATTTTTGAAGCGATCTCAAATGCTAAATCAAATCGTACGAAAGTATTTATTGTTAAATACCCAGTTGGAATAGATTCTCGTGTAAAGGAAATAGATTGGTTTTTAGATATTGAGTCAAATGATGTTCGCGTGATTGGGATCTATGGCCTTCCAGGAGTAGGAAAGACAACAATTGCAAAAGCTGTTTTTAACATGATTGCTTATTGTTTTGAAGGAAGCAGCTTTATAGAAAATGTTAGAGAAAACTCAAGAACAAATGATGGCGTACTCCAACTACAAGAGACGCTTTATTCTGAGATCTTAGGGGATAAAAATTTGAAGGTGGGCAGTGTATCTAAAAGAACCAATTTGATAATAGAAAGACTTCAACACAAAAAGATTCTTTTAATTCTTGATGATGTTCAAAAATTGGGCCAGGTACAAAATTTACTCGGAAAATGTGATTGGTTTGCTTCTGGAAGTCGAATCATTATAACAACAAGGGACAAACACTTGTTAGCTACTCTTCGAGAAGGTGGTAGCGTTAGCTATTTCAATCACAAGGTTAAGGAATTAGATGATAGTGAAGCTTGTGAACTCTTTTGTCAGCATGCTTTCAAACAAAACAAACCTAAGGAATATTATTCCGAACTCGTAGACCAATTTATACATTATGCCAAAGGTCTGCCATTAGCTCTAGAAATAATAGGTTCAGATTTGTGTGATAGAGAGATACGTTGTTGGGAAAGTGCATTACAAAAGTATAAAAGAAATCCTTGTCCAGATATTCAAAAAATACTCAAAATAAGCTACGATGGATTGGACCAAGGTCAACAAAATATTTTCCTTGATATTGCATGTTTCCTCAAAGGATACCACAAGCATGAAGTTATAGATATACTACATAGCTGCAATTCCAACGACCCATTTTATGATATTGAAAAACTTATTGATAAGTGTCTCCTATTTGTTGCTAAAAATGACATATTATCGATGCATGACTTGATACAACAAATGGGTTTGGAGATTAATCGACAAGAATCAGAAGTGTGCAAGAAATGTAGAAGGCTATTATGTTATGAGGATGCTTCTGAAATACTAACTGGAGATAAGGTATAAATCGTTTTGATTTACTTTTTTGTTTTTTTATAAGGCAAATGTATTTGACTTCTTTTGTCTGTTTGTCATTTTCCTTCATTTTTTCTTTTTAATTGTTGAAGAAGATATAACTTTATCAATTTTTTATTTTATTATTATTATTTTTTTAAATCTAGTAATCGTGAATATTGTTGTTTAATGTGATTCACGTAATTTTTTTTCCAATTAGGGATCAGATGAAATTCGAGGCATTGCATTGTGCTTTCCACAACCAAAAAACATGCAATTGGATTTTGAAAAGATGAAAAATCTCAAATATCTTAAAGTTCAGAATGTAATCTGTGAAAATCTTAAATATCTTCCCAATGGGTTAAGGTTACTTGATTGGAGAGAATTTCCTTTATCTTCCTTGCCGTCCAATTTTGTTCTTCAAAATCTCGTTGCACTCAACATGCCAGGAAGCCAGATTGAATTGGACAGCCATTTCGAGGTATAATCATTAGCATTTATAAATTATTATTATTTTGATGAAGCTAAAAAATTTCATAATTTTTTTTGTCATTTTGTTTTTGTTTTTCACAGAGGTGTCGATTTGAAACATTGAAATATATAGATTTCCGATCTTGTAAAAATATTAGGAAAGTACCTGACTTACTAATGATTGCCCCAAAAATAAAGAAGTTGGAACTTTATAATTGTGAAAATTTAGTTGAGGTTCATGAGTCCGTTGGACTTCTTGAAGAGCTTGAATTCTGGGGTCTCGACGGATGCAAAAATCTTAAAATTCTTCCAAGAAGCCTCCAGTTGAAATCCCTTAAAGAGTTTTATCTTGAAGGCTGTGAAAGTCTTGAGAAGTTCCCCGATATCCAGCAAGGAATGGAAAGATCAGCACTGCCTTCATCAGAACTACAAGGATATCTCACATTAACCATATCTTGTAAAAACCTCAAAGAGCTTCCAAGCAGCCTCTCCATTTTACAAAATCTGAGGAAGCTTCGTTTGTTTGATTGTGAAAATTTTCCAAAGGGCATGGATACTCCTTGTTGCTTCCCCAAATTAAAAAGATTAGATTTGTATTACAGCAACACTACTACCCTCCCCGAAATTGCTAGGATATTTCCTCAATTAGAGGTCCTTGATCTTCATGGTTGTTGGAATCTTCAGGACATTCCAACGCTTCCACTATGTATAGAATTAGTATCTACAAGAAACTGCTACTCATTGGGTACACAATCAAGAAGAAGATTATTGGCTCAGGTGTCTCTCTATCTCTCTATCTCTCTCTTTCTCTCTCACAAAGTTATAAAATGAAACAATTTTTGTTAACTTTCCCAAATATATTACGAAATTTGCTAAACTGAATTTTCTTAAATTTGCTAATTGTAATCAGTTTGGAGAAATGATCGGGCTTCCACGAAATTTAGTATGTGCAAGTGGATCATCACATCCGGAATCTAAATTTGAACTTGATGAAGCTATGTCTAAAATGGGTTCTGTATCTGAATTGGGCTTAGCATCTGAAACAGAGTTTTCTCATAAAACAGTCTCTTCACTTGAAATTGATGTGGATTGGTATGACCTTGTACTTCCAGGAACTAAGATTCCAAAGTGGTTCAACCATCAAAGTTATGGAAATCCCGTATCGTTCTCGATTGGTCGGAAATTTCCAATATTTGCTTGTTGTGTTGCTGTAAAAATGGAAATGCTGGTTGCTGGCCCATTTGATGTGGTTGAATTTTCTATCTACATTTTCATCAATGGTTGTAAAGCAAGGCTCGCGTGGTATAGATTTTCATATGAGCCATCATCTTTTATGTGGTTTTGCTATATACATGTTAGGGAAAGCTCATTGGAAGACATAATTGTAGATGATTGGAATGATGTTAAGCTTCTATGTGAAATTTCATCTTATGATTCTACAAGAGCAAAAGTTACCATTGAAAGGTGTGGGGTCCATGTTCCATGCATCTGTTCTCCTCAAAATTCCGCAACAGATCAGGTGGCCTGCATAAGGATTTTTCAAAGTTTACAGCAGGTGTCATTGGATGAAAGATTAAAAATGTTCTTATGTAGAGTGGCTATAGAGAAGCTGTTCAGATGCTCCAAAAGCCAAGATGCCCATTGCCCTCTTTGTGAAATAGCAGAAGATTCGGCTTTACATCTATTTCGATTCTGTCCTTACACCAAAGGAGTGTGGTATTGTGGTAAATGGGGTCTTCGAGTCGAAATGATCCAAGCTCAATCTGTAATGAAATTCATTGAACATATAATTGATCCCCCAAGTGAGTTACTAGCAGAAAGAGTCACCAAAGATGAACTCACACTTTATGCAGCAGTGGCAATGAAAATCCTTTGGGAGGCACGAGTGGAAGCTCTGGTTTCAAACAATAAAGCCAACATAAGCCAGCTAGCCCATCGCCTCAACAAACAGTATGATTCTTACTTGTGCTCACATGGAATTACAGGGGTAACAGAAGAGCAAAACGAAGGAAGTGCTTGGACCAGGCCACCTCATCAACGTGGGGAAGTGCTTAATTTTGCCTTAGCGGCAGCAAGATGTTGTGTAATAATGTAACTCATGTGATCTCTCCAAATGGGCAAGAGAAAAAAAAAAAAAAAAAAAAAAAAAAAAAAAAAAAAAAAAAAAAAAAGGACTTTAAAAAATGGGGGCTGGGTTAGAATCACTCTGTTCAAGATGCCCTCTCAGTGAACAACACTAATGTCTACTCCAAAGAAATATGCCGAGGGACAATGAAATATCCTTCTTTCTCTCTTTCATTCATATTGCTGCCATCTACTACATATTGTTGTCACCACTTAAACCATTTAATTATTGTGTTTTAGAGTAGTTGTGTGTCTGTCTTGTATGCCTTTTGTTTATATGTTGTTGCAGATTTTGATTTAGATTATATATGGTCTATTTATTCAGTGGCTGGTTAATCTGGTATGTGATGTTAGCTGCTGGCATCTTGAGCATGAAGGCAGCAGGATATTGCATCGTGGCTATCAAGTTTATCTTCTATATGCAGGCAATTGCTGTCATCTACTTATCTGATTAATAATTTATGTATCTACTTGCTGTGTACATCATGATGTACATCATTATAATTGCCATTAAGCTTCTCAACTTGTCGATAGAAATGAGATGCAGCAAACTTAATTTGGAAAAATTAAGACAGGGTGCATTCATATAAGGAAGTCTTTTACTATAATGAACAAGAAATTTTCTTTAGATGTCTAAAAGTGTAAACAAGCAAAATGCTTGTGTTATAAGCTTCATGACTCATTAGACTGCTTAAATCAAAAAAGTTTTCTGAAGACATTTCAATAGGCTTGCTCAGCCTCTTCCCCTACTGCATCGTGTGAAGGCATATTTTCTGATGTGTAACCTTATCGTAACTTTTTTGCTTACGTGCAGTTTGGCAAGCTTTTTATATCATTAATCTCTACTCTACTTGCTATTTTATGTCTTTTTCCTATGATTAATTATTTTATTGATTGTTCATTTTAAAACAATTTGAATATGTTTGCATCTTAGAGTTCCCTTATTTTTTTTCCTGCATTATCTCAAATGCTAGTTCTGGTGTGTTCTCTCCCCTTTCCTTTATAATGTGATTCTTGTATTTTTAATCTTTAAAAAAAAAAAAAATTCTTTATTGTTTTAGTTGTTATGTAAATCAGTATTGGTCGCTTTCCTTGAAAACCAGTACTTCTACAAACTCAAATTCAACTCAAACATACTAGTCTATTCATCTTTGGCATTGGCCAACCCAAAATTTTTAGGCTTGTAGAGGGTGATCACACCATAAAAATGGTGCACCCTCTCACACAATATATCTGTCCTTGGGTGATGAGTGCTTCAAATGATTTGTGACCTTCCATGAAAGGGGGCATTTATGTCTATAAATAGGGGTGCATAAAATCCAATCAAGTCATTCTATCATTTTCCTATCTATAAATAGAGTTTCTGCATCTGATCTCCACCCTCACAGGGTTGCTATCCTTCTTTGGGACCAACAAAATTTGTCAAGTGGTGACACCTTACTCTGGCATTAAGGTTGGAAACAAGAAGCAAAGTCATAAGTATATATATATATATATATATATACACACACACTTGACCTTATAATTTAGGCTGTATGCCATATTAAGGTTGGAAACAAGAAGCAAATTACATAAGGAAAAAAAAAAAAAAAAACTGTGATCTGCATATTAACATGAGGACCAACTGTATGCCATATTTGGAATCAAAGGAATGCAATAATTTATTGTGGCAAAGTGAAAACAGAGGAAAGAATGGTGCAGACTATTAACTGGGAAGTTAAAGTTCGTGTAGACTGTGGAGGCAACAAAACTACTGTTACATATTTTTGAATAGAGCTCTTTGTTTTAAATGTAGAATCCCTCTCTTTGTAGATAACAAAATATCTGACTACTGAGTGTCGTGTGAAGCTAGTTGAGTATTGTTGTTGGCCTATTCAGATGTCACAGCTATTGTTTGTAGCAGAGGTTGGTTGGTTGGATGGTTGTTGGATTATTTGGTAGGTGTAATTGTGAAATTTTAATGTTTTGACCTAATCTTTAGGCTGCAAGAGTTTTAATTCTTGCTAATTGGCGAAAAGTTGTCAGACATACACACACTGACAAAATATATATATATATAGTCAAAGGAAAATTCAAACTTTAGGAGGTCTAGCTGGTGCTTATGGCATCCACCTTTATAAAGGATGAGGTTGAAAAGGATTAGCCTTCAATTTGGGTTGCTTTCCTTAGGAGCTTTTTGGTTGTTGCAGCCCCTCAAGATTTCTCTTGGGGATGGAGGAAGATATTGAGGTTAAGGAGCATTGCTAGACCTTTTCTTCAGCTATGCTGGAGGTGCTTATGGGGAGAGCAGGAGTTGGAAAGGAAGACTTCCAGGAATATTCTATGTAAATTAGTTTTGGTAGCCTTCATTTATCATATTTGGTTGTAGCAGAATGCTAGAATTTACCAAGGGCATGTCAAATCAGATGAAGATGTGGTTCAATCAATTAAATGGGACGTAAAGGAGAGAATTGAGTTCTGCAAAAGTGTGAAGAAATCTGTCCGGAATAGGGTCCTCTGTTTTAATTGGGGTGCTGTAGCTAGTTTTAGACATTAAGTTCTTTATTGGAAGAGTCTGTTGCGTTGTTGTATTAGATGTTTTGCTTGGTAGTGCTGCTATCTGTAAGTTTTGATGTAGGTTTGGCTTAATGTCATCTTGCTGTGCTACTGCAGCTCTTGGCTTCTTGTGTTTTGAACCTTCTTGTTTTTGGTTCGGCTTCCATACAATTAACTCTTCTCTTTAAAAAAGAAAAAAGAAAAGAATTATACTTTGACAATAATGGTATGTTCAAGGCGCTCTAGGCACATGTATAAATCAAAAGAAAAAAAAAAAAAAAAAAGAGTTGGATTTGAAGCAGTTGGTATATCTTCCAAAGGTGATTTTACTAGTTTACATGTCTGAATAGATTAGACATTCGTGATCTTCTCCTCTAATAATTCTTCTGTCTTCTAGCATTGTGATATCCGCGTTTAAAACATCAAGACGTAATTCCAGATTGTTGGATGCAAGGGTATCAATAACTTCTGTAACATCATAGCAAACCAATTGTCCACTCTAACATTACATATTTTGTATATACAGGTAGAAACCATGTAATAACTACAAGGGCATCTCAAGCCTTAATGAATCATTAACTAGTAAACAATGATGGAGGTGAATTGTTCAATAACAAAATAAATTAACGCACATATGGCTACAATTTTAACAGATTAAATATACCAGGCAAATATATGTAACTGAGATTAGTATTAGGATCATTGAGACTGAAAATCTCCAATTTATGTTGCATTGTATTAAACAATGTACAAGCATACCTCATCTCCACTTATGAAGTTTAACTTGTCAAATCTTATTTGGTGAGATTGGATTTACTGTTGGCATCTGTTCTGTTGCCTCTGAATCTGTTGTCACTATTGAAACTGTTAGAACATGATTTGTTTTTGTTAAGATGCATTTAGGCAATGTCAGAATTCATAAGCGTCCATAATCCCTGTTTTTAATTCCTAGGTAAAGCTGAAATTAGTCAAAGCATATCATAAGCTTCTTCTTGTCCTGCCACTACCCATTGTTTTGTATCCCTAGAAAGAAAATTAAGAAAATAAATATGGACACCACCTGTAGCTTTCTAATTTCTCCACAGTTATTCATACTAGACAATAGCCCGTACAATGCATGGGATAAGTTGTCAAATTGTTTCTTTGGATTTTGTTATTTTTTTTATAAAAATATATATATATATATATATATATATATGGAAGAAGAAAATGTAGACTTTTTAAAAATCTTATTACATAAGACCGAAGCTGGAAAAAAGAAAAAGAAAACATTATTATTGATTAAAAAGAAATTTTCCTTTTGATGGGAAGACAGAGATGGAATTTACACTCTCTAAGAGTTATAGCGCCACTGTTTGAATACTCCACCTAAGGAAGATTGTGTAAAATTCATCTACTGCACATATAAAGTCTTTCTAACTCACTATCTTGCAAAAAGTGCATTAGGTAGCACATGATGTAACATAAGGTCTACTCTGTCTATGCTTAACTAAACCAGGTAACACTCAAAATTGGTCAAGAATGAAAAGAATAATATCTAAATTTTTTATGGCATTAAAAGCATATCCTTAATTAACAACAACAAAGAATGAACATTGATAAAGAGCAAGTTAAAAACTAAAAGTGAGAGAAGACTAAAATTGGAATAGATATGAAAAATGAAATTATGTTGTTTTGAAAAAATTGCATGAATATATAGATACACCAAGAACTCCTGAGGCCTTTGAGTCCTGTAACACCAATAGGTGGCTGATGCAAAACTGGGCATCATTTTGCTTATAGAAAGGATAAACCTCTACACACCCTTATGCAGCCTCATATAGAAGCAGTTGTAAAGAGATTTTAACTCAAGATAATCATTACTCAAACCTATATGGTTTCAGTTCCTCTACACACCCTTATGCAGCCTCATATAGAAGCAGTTGTAAAGAGATTTTAACTCAAGATAATCATTACTCAAACCCATATGGTTTCAGTTACATCATATGGACAATGAAGCCTTCCCTGATCAAGAACAAAAAATTCAACAAACATCCCACTTCTCTTAGTCAAGAATTCAAGGATAAAATAATGGCATGCAATCATGTCCTTGAAAACGACATTATTTTATAATGTGAAATGAAGAAAATGAATCATTGTGATTGAAATTTTTTTGTATAATATGAAATAACCAAAACAAAGTTGTTTTGGAAAAAAAGAACATAAATGCTCAAAATGACATAGTTTTGGAACCTGTTTGTGTATTATTCCATTGCAAAAAAGGAAGTGGCATTTTATTTTAAACATGACACATGGCAGAGTCGGGGGCAAAGAGGAAAATAGAGAATCTTGTTTTAAACATTCCCTATCAATGAGAGGGAAATTCTTAGGTCCCACTACGGGACCGTCCCGCCAAAAGTGTCAAAAATTGTAATATTTGTGTGTTTTGATAAAATGTTGTGTGTGTTCTGATAAATGTCTGTCAGGTGTTGTAAACTGTGTATAGTTTGTAGTAAATTTAATTTTATCACAAATTCTACCAGAATTCACACATTTTATTTTTACAACAATAAACACACATTTATCAATACGGACACAACATTTACCACAAAACACACAAATTTTATCAAAATCAACACTAGTCCCGTGGCGGAACCTAAGTGTTCCTCCTCAATGAGATGGTTTTGGAAAATACAAACTACAAAATAAATAGTACAACTACTTGATTACTATCCCAACATGAGTTAGCCACACACACACCAAAAGAATTCTTTTCTTTCTTGATCTTTTTCCAAGCAACCAAATGGAAATTATCAAATCAAAGTAGGGGAGAAACCCAAAAAAATTATAAATAAAATAAAAATTAAGCTCCAGCCTTAGTCATGATATGTCTCATACACCAAAAACATCAAAACATTGCATACATGATAATAGTAATAACAATAAAAGAATGATTGGACACATTTACAAACATATTACTCAATAGGAATTGTTAAGCCATGTCATAAAACTAACACTTCCATATAAGTTATCATCTTCAATCACCCTTTGAAATTCAAGGGTTACATATGCTTCATACCCAGCACAATTGCACAAATTTATTTTCCCCCTGCAAAGCATACAGTAAACATGAATCTGAATACAACCTCCAAAGTCAATAATACATGTTAATTTTTTTTACTCACTTACCAAGACCACCATAGAGTGTCTATGAAATCACTCTGCAGCAGAGCTCTCTAGTTCTCCATAGTCTTTTAAATATTGTTTATCACCTCCAAACTCCTTGATAAACGATTTGACTGAAATAAATTGGAACTTAAATAGATCTCATTTTTCTTTTATTTCAAGGGCTTATACTTTGCATAATGAGCATGAGAAAATCAATCCAAGAGATTCATCATAATCCTGATGGCTCATATCAATTTGGAATTTGCAAATGTGGATTTTTCTAACCAAAACTAATTTCTTATGTTAGCTTGTACATCATGTAATGTGAAGGTGAATCATATATGCCAAAGCCAGCCTGTACATAAATGTTATATACAAATCAATAGCTCTAGGGTAAAAAGAAAACAGGGAAACCTTAAATACGTTCCAATGATGGTTAGTGTCCAGGGAAGTTACTCTCGTTGTTAGTGCATAATCATATGATTTGATCTTGACATAGATGACATGCTACACAGAAACATTTAGACTTGGCAACATATAATCAAACACTTGCCACACAAAAATATTATAACCAATTCCCAATTCCATTCAAATTGCACAAAAGATATTGGGTCTTCCACGTTATCGTTTTATCTGACAATGGTTGAGATAGTTACATGTTTTTCACTACTTTCAGTTAGTGAGATTCGAAAGAGAGATGAGAGTAAGATAAAGGAATATATGTTGATGAGAGAATGAGAACAGATAACCAAAATATCAAATTGTGGTCAATAATCAAGAAACATTATGACAAACATATTGAGAGTAACATATAAACGTACAATTGATATTGCTAATGTGGCCCTTGATGGTCATAAGTGTAGGCTTAGCAGAGAATGAGATTGCCCATTCTGTGTTGGCTCTGCCTTGGTGATTCTGCTACCAGGGATTTAATTGTGTTTTGGGCTTTAATGTGAAACAAAGATTCAAAGAAATAGTGTTTTTTGGGTTTAATAGAAGGTCCTGAGAAGAAAGGAAACGTTGAGACAGTCAAGGAGTCGAAAAGAAGATGAAGAGTTTGAGGTAAAAACGGAAAGTGAATTAAGAGAGAGAGAGAGAGAGAGAGAGAGAGAGAGAGAGAGAGAGTAAGGAGCAAAAAAAAAAAAAAAAACAGAAAAAATAAGGAAGATGATCGACCTATTTTTCCCCAACCCAAAACGACGCCGTTTTGGGGCCTTTTAGTATGCTTGTGTCTTCCACCATTTTTTTTTTATTATTTATTTATTTTTTTCACTTTCTTATATCTTACCAACGTGATTATCATTTTTTTTTTAAAATATATTTTATTATATTTATTTATTTATTTTAACATCCTAAGAAATCAGAAAGTTTTTTTTTTTTTTTTTGGGTCATTTTTGTTTCACTATTTTTTTTTTTCTTTTTTTAACTTTTCATATCTAACTTAATTATTAAGTGTTAGTTTTTTTAGAATTGATTTAATAATACAATAAAGGAGTCTATAATTAAATATCTTGGAATTAATAAGGCACACATATGTTTAATTATCTATATTTATTATTGACATGTGTATCTATATTTATTATTGACACGTGGCAAAGATTTTGATATGTGTAAATAAATTACAAACATGTGACTTAATATATCTACATGTACTTATAAATATGCCATGTGTCATTCAAAAGACATTGTCATATATGTCACGTGGCAGAAATATGACAATATCTTCTACTTTAATATATATATATATATATATTCCATCTTTCCATAACTCATCGCGTTCTTGATAATTACAACTTATTATTTCGAAATGACCTACACTGTGGACTATGTCCTAATGGAGATTGTGAAACACCAATAATTACAAGAGAAAAGCATACTAAAGTGATGTATTTAACTTTAATAAGCAAAAGGTAAATAGTTTTGATTTTATCCTGCAAATTTTCATTTGATTATTTAGTGAAATTAAGGTTTTGTAGTTTAGTACTTTTCCTTTCTCGTTTAGTCATCTATCTGGCTACTAAGTAGTCATGGGAGGTCGGAAACTAGTATACAATTTGAATATTTTGATTGTTTGGGTCTTGTTTATAGATTTTCAACCCAAATAATATGGATTCTTAGTATAAAGTTTTTGATGAAGAATGATTTATGCAGATATATTACCTTGTTATAATTTTGATTTGTTATAGCTTATTACCCTATACAAGCACTGAAAGAGTTTTAATGCATGAAATTTTTGTAGTTTTATGTTGTTAGCTTTAATCAAAATAAAAATATAATGAACTGCAAAAGTTTTTAATCAAAATGTTAATCTTCCAATTTATATGCAGTTCATTATAGAAGATGAGAGAATGGAAGAGTTGTAGCCATTGACTCCTCATGTGGGGCTTCGGTGTCCAAACTTAGCAACCTTTCTTCAGCCCCTACTTTATTACAGCGGGAGCCACGGACTGCAAGAAGGGTCTTCATATACAGTCTCCATTTGTCTAGTCAACATACCTACATAAAAGGCCAAAATTCCAACAGAATAACCAGACCTGCCCACCAATGGGGAAAGTGATAAGGTAGCTCCGGTTAAGCAGAAGAAAGAAAGTCTAACAAACAAGCTTACTAACATATGGGGAGAGTGGTAAGGTAATGATTGTGAAAGCTATAACCATGCCTGCGTATAGACAAGCTTGCTAACATATCTAAAGTTAGTCGTTTTATAATGTTTTTGGTCGTATGTGTAGCAAGACTGCAAGAGTGATATTTTAGTAAGGTCCATCATTTCATCACCATCTTATATGAGAATACTGCACAGGATATTGCAATAATAGGTTAATGGGCACAACAGGATTATGACCACATGTTTAATTTGCAATTATGATCTGCTAATTATTCCTCTTACATGTTAAGTTTTGCGTACAATTGTTAATAAAATTCCATTTATCACATAACATATTAAATTTTTTGTGCAGTGCAAACACTTGTTCGGAGATGCTATACGCATAACTTTAGTGGACTGGAGCAGCATGGCTTTGACAGACAACTTTGGGAATGTCAAGATTAGGGGTTCTTATCATGGTTGAAGGATGCAAGTTACTTGCTCGTTTTTGTAGTTGGCTTACTACTAGAGGTGGCAAAAAAAGCTCAAACCCATTAGCCTACTCAAACCCACTCACTAATTGTCCAACCAAACCCACTTATTTAATAAATGGACAAATGGGTGCTAGCCCAATTAGACCCAATTAAGTTGAGTTTAATTGAGTTGCTTATTGGGCATCTAACAAATTTACCCAAACCCACTTATTGATCATTTGAGGGTATTTTTGTCATTTTTATGGGTATTTTTATCATTTTAAAAGTTGTGAGATATTTTGACCATTTACATACATAAAATAATTGGGTAAATGGGTGGGTTAGGTTGGGTTGGGTTAGGTATGAGCAACACATACTTTGTTAAATGGGCCTAAACGGGCAATTGGGTTTTTAAGGATCCAACCCATTTATTACCCACCCAAACCCACCCATTTGACACCCCTACTTACTACTACTAAGACTACTTCCATTGGTCTTTCTCTTTTGGAGGACATTTAAAATCTGGTGCAAAGTGGAGTGCTGGCAATTTTGGTGTTGACAAATAGTGCAGTTGCATCAAATTTATGCTCAGGAAGGAGGGCTAGTAGTTGGACTTGAAAAACTATTATATCTTATATTAGAAGTGTCAGGGGAAGATTGAGAAGTTTTACATCAAAGATGAAAGATTTACTGCTTGTGTTTTGTTTCCTTGTTTTGGTTGTATTGATGTGTAGATACTAAATCGGATTTTCTATGATGTAATTTTCGTCTGATGTACCAGAAACAAAAAGCACTTGAAAAATACTATTTTATTTTTTTTGAAATGAACAAACAATTGAAGACTATGCAATGATCTCCTAGATGCTGTCAATGATGAATCAAACATGGCTGTGCACAAGTGCACCACCTTGTTTGGTCTTGAGAATGAAATTTTGGAACTCATCAGTAACTTCACTATTTGATTCTTCCTCTGGCCTTATTTCCAAAATTGCAACCTCTTCCGCACTGCTCTCATTCTTCAAATGAGGTAACACAATTTCGACGATTGTGGTGGTCGCTATAAGCCCTCATTACCCATATATTTATTTATACATGACTTCTGCTTAAGAGTAACTTCTGCTTAAGTGTAATAATATTTGATATGATTTGCACATGCATGGTGATTGGTCACCTTTTTGTAATATAAATTGATCGTTTGGACATAAATTGGCATCGACATTTTATGATATGAATGAACCAATAAGAATTTGCTTGTCCAAATCTACCTGACTTTTCTAGTTTGTTGGTTTCTATGTGACCTGGTTTCAAAATGATTATTACAGAGCTCAACATCATATCTTGTTTCATTGGCTGGCTAGCTATCAGGAATAGTTTCAGCACTCAAGAATCAGCTTGTGTTTCATGCAGAAGCATCTTAGAGAGAAGATTTTTTTTTTTTTTTTTTTAATGCTCTTTCACTAGAAGGATTAGGAAGGAAATCATCTGGTGCTGCCTCATTAAACATCCTAAGTGTTATTTATATGAAATAATTGATTGGGGACAAAAGAACCTGAAAGGTAGAAGTCTTAAAGCTGTGATCTGCAAACTGGCTTGAGGAGCGATTGGCATCAAAGGAATGCAATATCGCATTGTGGGCAGAGTAAAAACAGAGTAAAGAATAGTGCAGACTGTTAAGTGGGAAGTTAAAGCTCATGTGCAGGCTAAAGAAAGTTACTGCTACTCAATTTTGAATAAGCTCTTTGTTGTAAATGGTGAATCACTCTCAATGGTAGACAAAAATTCTGATCAGTGAGAGGTGTGTTAAACTCGTTATGGGTGTTGTAGTAGCTGTTGGCTGGATTATTTGGTTTGCTGCATTCTCTATTTAATTGTTGGCTGGTCAGTAAGCAAAACGTTTGAGGTTGCCCCATGGCAGTTATTTATTTTTGCTGCATCACATTATCCTCTAAATTCATTGTAGAGTGAATTTTTTCTTCTTATTTTACTCTTATTATTTTCCAATATTTATAATTAAAATCTAATAGTTGAGTTTTTATTGTAAATGTAGAAATTTTATATGCAAAGATATTACCAATTTTTAGCAACTTACATGGTAGAGATGAACCCCTGGTTCTTAATTTTAAGACATTGATAAATTTGGTTATAAAAAACCTAGTCAAGATAAAGTTTAGGCTAACCTAGTTTAATCCACATAAATGAAAGCCTAATTTGTTATCTACCATTTGGAAACAAAACAAAAAAGTCTGAAACAACCATGAACAAACTATGATCCTTTTCTTTAGAGCAATCTGAGAGAGTTAACAACAAGAAATAAACATGTTCATCCCTGTGTTTCTAACAACCTTGACATCACTATCATCCCACAAAATATCCTTACCCACATGCCCTATCACCACTGCCTCCACTATCTTTTAACACTATCTTGAGATACAAAATTACAAATAGGACTCCTTCTAGGGTACCTTTAATATTGTTTTGGATATGATATCCGCCATAGAGTTACTGTTCAATGTGAGCTGAGTTAGTATTTAATGTGAATATTTTTGAGTGTATGATACCGACCATGGGGTTACTGTTCATTGTGGTTACAAGTTATTGTTACTACTTACTAGTATTCAATTTGAATATTTGGATTGTTTGGGTTTTGTTTATAGACTTTCAACCCAAATAATATGGGGTCTTAGTATGAAGTTTTTGATGAAGAATGATTATGATGTCATATAATTTTGATTTATTATAACTTATACCATATACAAGCACTGAAAGAGTTTTATTGCATGAATTTTTTGTTGTTTGTTGTTAGGTTTAATAAATATATATATATATATATATAATGAATTGCAAAAGTTTTTAATCGAAATGTTAAACTTCCAATTTATATGCAGTTCATTATGGAAGATTTGTAGCAATTGACTCCATATGTGAAGCTTAGGAGGCCAAACTTAGCAACCTTTCTTGAGCCCCTACTTGATTAAAGCGGGAGCCACGGACTACAAGAAGGGTTCGGAGTCCAAGTTTGCAAGCACCAATTGAAAACACTTTAATAAAGAGAAAATGAGACACAAGAGCTAAACATATAATTTTGAAACATTAAATAGATGGTAAACAAACAGAGAGGGAAAAGTCTACCGAAAGATTAAAATTAGAGAAGCCATGACTATGAGGCTAGTCATCATCAAGACAACTTGCAATATTGTTTTCTGTTTTTGTAAACTTAAGAATAAAAAAACCATTGTTAAAGAAAAAGACTGATTGCTACTTTTTATTGCTTTGAAATATTTATCATAGCAATGACCACAATGCACAAAATCAGAGTTTTAGATTTGTCTTTCCATTTCATGTACATTTTTTTTTTTTTGAACTTCCCACTATAAGTACCGATATGAGCATGCTAAAGTAGGGTATCCAATCCTATATTCATGCAGCTTTAGACCTCTATAACATGAAATAAAGTCTCTAGCTTCCACTACTCTTGCTTGCCTTCTCCTTTATACACTGACTTTATTTCTCTGCCCCCTAATGGGTGGCCTTGGGCAAGGGTGAGGTGGGCGACCGCCCTTGGCCTCACCTTAAAATTAGGTCTCATCTCAAAATGTTTTAAGGCCCTTATTGAAAGGCCTCAATATATTTATATATACAAAAATTAAAAAGGCACATATATTTAAAACAAGCCTTTAAATTAAGCCTAATAATAATTTTTTTGGAAAAATACACTTTACCTACTTGTGGTTTGGCCCATTTACAAGTTTTCTACCCGTGATTTAAAAACTGACACCCGCACGTTAAAAAAATTACAAAATCATATATAAAAAAAAAAAAAAACACTCATCCTTCTCTTCTTCTCTCACAGATTTTTTCTTCCTCTCTTTTATTATTTTTTCTTTTCATTTCACCTTCACTGTTCGTATCAATCTCTTAAAACTCTGTAAAATTAAGCAACACTTTCCCAAGAATCAAACACTAAAAAACTAATCAAAAGCCTTAACCACCCATCTCTCATTTCCCTTCCAAACTCTCTTAGATTTTCAATTAAAAGAAGAAAAGAAGTAATTAAACCTAAATTGAAAGCTTGTGGATGATAGCAAAGGAATTCCTTCTGGAAACACTTTGTAACGAGGGGCACTAAATCCCACCCTAAGCTTCCTTCACCCACTGCCAACTCCAAGTCGTAATCCACCAAATCAGCCCGTTGGACCCAAAATCTCATAGCCAATCTTCGACCCCTCAATCTAACTCAGATTCCTTAAGAACTTCAAGTTTGGACTCTAGCTAGTGTGGTAAATTGGCATTCGTGGAATTTTTTTTTATCTCTAACGAGCTCTTTGAATTTACTTCCAAAGTGATTTATTTGGATTCAAAGTGAAACCTGATGGATGTAGCATCAAGAACTCAGATTTCAAAGGTCATACAAATAAGAGAAGATAATTAATAATTTAAGATAGACGCTGCATCAAGGACGAGTGACTTTTTCTTTTGTTATGATTTAGTAATTTTTTTTAACATTTGGGTAACAGAAGCAAACGGCAAGAACCACAGGTAGGTAAAGTGTCAGTTTCTAAACCATAGGTAGGCAACTTGTAAATAGGCCAAACCACAGGTGGGTAAGTGTACTTTTCCCTAATTTATTTCTCCAACCCAAGTATGTATGAGAACAATTTTTTGCATTTATTTGATGTAAAGAAGTTAACTTCACTAAATTATGATAATTTAAAAAAGTATTGTGTTAATCTTGAAGGTTTTTTAAAACCTAATAATTTTTGTGATTTATTTTCACACTTAAAAGTCTTACAAGAGATTTTACCAAAAGAAAAAAAGACAACGACAGATATACTTAATTTTATTAAGGAATTGAATTGTTTCAAATGCATCTATTGCATATAGAATATTATTGACTATACTTGTTACAAGTGCATCCGTTGAAAGAAGTTTTTCAAAGTAAAAATTATAAAAATCTTACTTGCAATCAACTATGTCACAAGAAAGATTAAATGGATTAGTCATATTATCTATTGAATAAGATTTGTTAGAAAATATTGAATATAAAAGTTTAATTAGTAATTTTGTAGCAGAAAAGTAATTTTTCAATGAATTTTTTTTTTTTTTTTTTAAGATAGAATGCCTCATTTTTTTGGACCGCCCCAGGCCTCATGATTCTCAAGGCCTGACCCTACCCCCACTAGCACTTGCTTTTGTGAAGAATCCACCTTAAAGAAATTTAATTTATGGTTGAAATTTGCAAAGATGTGATAATTTCTAGAGAGACATAGAATATGGGAAAAAAAAAAAAATTTAAAGTCCAGTGTGTTCTAAAGAGGTTAAAACTTTCTATTATACTTTGGAAGATTATTCAAAATAGTGTTGATGATAGGACAACAATATCTTCAACATCTTTATTTTTTATTATTAGTAACATTTTCATGACCACACAAAAAGAAAAATGTATTTTCACAACAGATAATCAAATCTTGGCCTCACAAGAAATATCTCTTATTTTTTATTTTCCATTCCCTTTCCTTTGCTTAAACTCTTACGATTCCAAGTTCATCACATCTTTCTTTCTTCTCTTCCTTTTAGATCTCTTCAACCCTTTATATATCCAAATCACAATGGCTTTTCTTGACCAACAAAGGAGCCTCCTCTTCCTCTTTCACCCACTGATGCATATATGATGTGTTCTTGAGTTTCAGAGGTGAAGACACCCGCAATGGCTTTACAAGCCATTTGAATGGCATTTTGCATCATAATGGTATCAACGCCTTCATTGATGATGAGCTTCGAAGGGGAGAAGAAATTTCTACAGAACTTCTCGAAGCTATTGAAAGTTCAAAAATTTCGATAATTGTATTCTCTAAAAGCTATGCATCTTCCACTTGGTGTTTAGATGAACTTGTCAAGATTCTTGAGTGTAAGAGTCATGGCCAAATTGTGCTACTAGTTTTTTATAAGGTCGATCCATCAGAAGTATGTAGCCAAAAGGGAAAGTTTGGAGAAGCACTAGCAAAACATGAAGAAAAATTCAAGGATAACATGAAGAAGGTGCAAAGATGGAGGGCAGCTTTAAATGAAGCGGGCAATTTATCTGGTTGGCATTACCAAAATGAGTATGTATATAATCATCATTTTGTTGTCACCAATAAATTTAACTGTTAAACAACTCCTCCCAAATAGAAGCCAGCTTGTTTTCTTTCCAAAGCAGATTTTCAATTAGTATTAGAAGTGGATATTCAATAAGTTTGTTTCTGTACCTAGGCAGATTTTCCTTGCGTCTTTGCCTAAAGTTGATTTCCTAGCTGAACAACATACGAATAGTTCTTATATCAATGAATAAATGCCATTTACTTTTATTAACAATATTTCAATTAATTCATGTTCATGTTTCTATTTTCTAACATGTTTTTAATGCTTTGTAATTTGCAGCCACCCTCAATTTAGATTTATCCAAGAAATTTTTGCAGAGATCTCAAGTACTAAATTAAATTGTAATAAGCAAGTATTTGTTGTTAAGTACCTAGTTGGAATAGACTCTCGTGTAGAGGAAATAAATTGGCATTTAGATATTGAGTCCAATGATGTTCGCATGTTAGTGATCCATGGTCTCCCTAGAATAGGTAAGACAACAATTGCAAAAGCTATTTATAACTTAATTTCTTATCGGTTTGAAGGAAGCAGTTTTCTAGAGAATGTTAGAGAAAACTCAAGAACAAATGATGGCTTATTTCAGCTACAAGAGACACTTTATTTTGATATCCTAGGGTGTAGAAATTTGAAGGTGCATGGTGTATTTAAACAAATTGATGTGATAATGGAAATGCTTGGCCACAAAAGGATTTTTTTAATTCTTGATGATGTGGACAAACTAGTCCAAGTAGAAAATTTGCTTGGGGGATGCTTTCAGTTTGCTTCTGGAAGTAGAATCATTATAACAAGAGAGGAAAAGGTTCTAGCAACTCTTCGAGGAGATTGTCATTTAACCTACCACAAGTACATGGTTAAGGAATTAGATGAACATGAATCTCGTGAACTCTTTTGTCAACATGCATTCAGAAGAGACAAGCCTAAGGAAGATTATTTAGATCTTGTAGACCAATTTATACATTATGCGAAAGGCCTTCCATTAGTTCTAAAGATAATAGCTATTGATTTGTATGAGAGAAATATACGTTGTTGGAAAAGTGCATTAGATAAGTATAACAGAATTCCTAATCCAAATATTAAAGAAGTACTCAAAATAAGCTATGATGGATTAGACCAAACGCAACGAGGTATTTTCCTAGATATTGCATGTTTCCTCAAAGGATTCCACAACGAGATTTAAGGGGTAGTTTTGACAGTACATTAAAGTGGACATGAGGGCATCAATCCTCTTAATAGTATTAGATGACTCTTACAATAGTTCACTTGGGATTTCAAAGGAAACTGAAGAGCAAAACATGGAGATAGATATGCTTATTGATGAACCAGAAATACAAAACTAGTGTCACTTGGCCAACACCATCCCAGGCCCACTGAATGAATGTCAGGGGACCATATCAGATATGCAATGGTCTTTAGTGGCCCAGCCCTTTGTAAATGAGGATGCTGACTTCAATCCATGTCCACCGTCGAAGAAAATGAGAACCTCTTGATTGAACTTCAAAGAAATATGCCAAGGTACTATTATTAATTTGAAAATGTTTTCTTTTATGTTTTTTAATGCCGACGCATGTCTACTTCTTTAGTTCCAATGTTTCATTTACATCTTTCCGTGCCTTTGTCACATCTTTCTCTCTCTTACGTACCAATCCAATTTGAAAGGACGTTAATGCAAAGCAAAATCAACATTAAAATTGAGAACAAAGAAAAATCAAAATTAATGAAAAGAAACCACAACACAAATATAATTTTAGTATCAGGTACTACTTGAGAAGGTTCAGTTTTGGCAAGTGCAATAGGTGGTTCGGAAGCAATGTTGTTGTGATGAGCATCTGAATCTATAAATCTAAACAAACTATACGATTGTTTCTTCGTTTCTTATAACAAACTATAAATCTAAACAACATATTATCTCCTACGACCATTGCAAATGCATAAATCTTAACCAATTAATTTTCATTATTTTTTTTCAAATAAACCATACGATTTAATTTAAATTTTATAATTAAAAAAAAAAAAAAAGTACCTGTTTGGCAATTGAAGAAGAAGACTTCCAGTTGTGAGTTGTGAATTGTGAGGGAAACAAAAAATTGAAAGGGGAAGCTTTCAGATATGATAAAACCCTAATTCTCTTTTTATCCTCTTTTACGTTTTCGGTTACATAATAATAATAATTTTCGTAAACAGAAAATTGAAATTTAATTGAAACGACGTCGGAGACTTCTGCTTTCACCATTCACCGGAATTTTTTTATTTGTCGTGATCCACTGGGCCGTTTGGGCCCAATACAAATGAAGCCCATTTTAAAGCTCACACAAACGCTATGCAGATTGATCCACTGGCCCATTCAATGTTTATTTTCTCTTTGAGCCGAGTCAAGTGTGTCTTATAAAGTTTTTACTTGACTGGACTTATCGATTAATATGGGAGCTAAAAGTAAAAAGCAAAAAGTAAAAACTACTCTCTTTATGAAATTGTGGAGGATTTTGACACTAGTGTTTTGACTAATCAAGTTACCGGACGAGAAACCAATCGAACCCTTACAAAGACAACTTGCCTTGAGCATTTTAAGGGCTTGCACTCTTGTAGTCTTCATACTTGATCTTGAACCTAGTTAGATCTAGACTTAAAAGACTTATAACTCAACTAAGCATAAATTTTGGAATGGTTATTGCCAATATTACCATACTTTTAAATTGTATGGTAATCACGAGGTGATAACGGCTAATAAATTATACATAGATTTTATTTTTGTTTGCTCATTGATTGTCTTTCACTTAATGTATTTCTCAAGAGGCATGTTATTTTATTTTAGCCAAAAAAAGTGGCATGTACATTTTTTAAACTGACGAATATTAACATCTAATGGGTCACACTCAAGAGATTACTTGTAGGTTGTAGCTGAACTAGTATTGGATGATTTTTGCCTTAGTTGCATAGTTAAAAAACAAGATAATGGCCTTTTGACCAAACGGTACCCTCTTCCACATGATTAGAAGGTGGAAAATGAGTTCTTGGTTTCCATTTTATGTGGATATGGTACTTTTTTTTCTTTTTTTTTTGGGTTATAAGTACAGGTAGATGCAATAATACTATCAATTTTTAGAACAAAAATAATGAAAGCAAAGCAGTTAGAAGTTCATTGTATACTACTTTTCTCTCCCTCTCTTATAAGTTACACACAAAATCTGGTGAACTTGAATTCATTTTCCCTATTACCACATTGGCCGAGGTGTCCTTTACTTTTGGCAAAATATGTGTATCAGGACTTTGGTCTATCAGTTTGTTGGCACTTGTCACTAGTTCTGAAAATTCATCGCATGCCAAGGTCTAGAATTGTCGTTTTAATTGTCTACACGTCTCTTGGCCACAATATTGTTGCCCCTTTTTGAAAGTACTCATGTTCAAATACAGGTAGCAGATGTCCTTAAATTCTCATGATAAGTATACCTATTAGGATTACATGTTTCAGGTTTTGATGTAATCTGCTCTAGCAAGAAGACTGCAGAAACAGTGAAAGGAAAATTTAAACTTCAGGAGGTCTAGCCTTGTGCTTAAGTCATCCTTACTTCTATAAAGGATGAGCTTGAAAAGGTTTTGCATTTGACAATGGTCATAGGTCCAAGGCCTTCGAAGTATGGTGAAATCTACAAAAAATCAAACTGCAGGGGGGCCAATCAGGCAATGGCCAACCTAGCCTCCATTTTGATGATATTAATTTCAACTGCCCCTCCCACATCAGTTGAGATGATGTTTAGATGGGAACATGCAGAATTGCATTTTTCCTTTAATTTTGTCCTACTTTATAAGACATAAATCTTCATCTTTCTTTGGCTATATTGTTGTTCTCTTTCCATAGTTACTATTCTACTTAGATGTACCATGATTTGAGCATTGTTGCAAAACTTTGGGAGCTTGGTATTCTAGTAATTTCTCCTTATTGAAGCAAATTAAATTTATAGTATGGTCTTTTGACATTTGGTAATCTTTTTTATACTAATTATCTAACTGAAACAAAGATTGCAAAATTATTTCATTTGCAGTATCGAATCTGTAATTACCTATAAATTGTGCATGTGTATGTGTGTTTTCCTCTTTCCCTAACTAATGGCAATTGTTGGCATTATAATTTGTTTCCAATATGGGTGCAGTCATGAGGTTACTTTAAGCCGAGCTTTGGTTACATATGCTTCAGTGTAATTTTACTTAGCAGTCTTTCTGTATTGCTGATATGTTAAATATGACAAAATAAATAAGATTAAACTTGGACTGATATTTCAATTAGTGAATTTTGGGGTTGATCTGGCCAAGCTTTGCTCCAATGTGGCCTTTCTCCTTTGAGGACTGTACCATCAGAAGCTTGTCAAATGGGGTTGATCTAGCCATTACATAGACTTTAATCCTCTCTTCAGGTTAGTAGATTATGAAAATTTCCCCTTCTACTACGGCTTCATTGTTCAAATCCTCATCATGATTGAGAATCCCACATTTAAAAGCTATAGCTCTTGCATGCAGATTGTCACTTACGATTTTTTTGATGTTTAGTCGAGCAACTCTGCTAGATGCTATAGCTGTTCTGACTACTGGATGACTTGGGTCCTGAAAACCAACCCTAATATTGTTAGTCTAGTTTCTTTGAGCTTCTCTAGATCCTCTCCACTTTCTTCTTTGACTTCTTTATGGCTAAGGCAATGCATTGCAGGCTTTTTGCTACCATATTCTGAATAATGGTCCCAAGCTCCACTCCTTACTTAAGCATGGATTTCAGTATCTATTTTTTCTTAATAATTTGAGCACATGACGAGTATCATCTCAGTTATCATGCACTTCTTCCTCTAAACTTTGAGTTTAAAATATGAGCATGAATAATTACATTTAGAGCATCAAAGCAACACATGTTCTCACTTCATCTCTTTAAAGGTACTTGCTTTGGTTTGTTAGTGTAATTTTCTGTTCTTTTCATTGGATATATGGTCTGTGTTTTTGAGCAACATTAAGGAAGGGTAATTAGCTGCTGAGGTACTTGTTGAGTCGTCTCTGAATTTAGTGTGAAGATTGAAACTATTAGAACATGATTTATTACTGTAATGATCCGCAATATTAGAATTCATAATCATATCTAAAGCCTTAGAATTTGTTTTTTTCTTTCTAGGTAAAGCCTTAAATCAATCAACATATCATATTATAGTTCTTGTCTCTGCCTCTACCCACTGTTTTGTATCCCACGAAAGAAAACTAAGAATATAAATATGAACTCTTCTGTGGCTTTCAATTCCTCAGCAATGATTCATATTCATGTCTTCCTCAACTCATCTATTATTTTGATATGACCTACAAAGTTGATAACTAAAGGGAAAAGCATACTAAAGTGATTTATTTAACTATAATAATAAAAAGGTAAAGAGTTTTAATTTTATCCTACAATTTTTCATTTTATTTTTTTTTTATTTTGTGAAATTAAGATTTTGTACTTTTGTACTTTTCCTTTCTCTTATACTCTCTTTGGCTATTGAGAAGTCGCGGGATGTGGGAAACTAGTATGAAATATGAATATATTGATTGTTTGGCTTTTGTTTATATATTTTCAACCCAAATAATATGGTCTAATAGTATGAAGTGTTAGATGAAGAATGATTTATGTAGAAGTTTTACCATATGATAATTTTGATTGGTTTATAACCCTATAAAACCACCAAAGATGACTTTTTGTGTCTGAATTTATTTTTGTAGTTTTATGCCACTCTTGTTAAGTTTTATCAAATACAAAATATAATAAATTGCAGAATATTTTAATGCAAAAGTTAATCTTGCATTTCATATGTAATTTATTTTAGAAGATAAGAGAATGGAAAGTTGTAGCCATTGACTGCCCATGTGAGGCTTAGGTTGAACTTGGCAACCATTCTTCATCCCTGCTATAAACCAATCATTCCACAATAGGTGTTGAGGCCTTGACAGGTCCACTATGTTTATATGCTCGGTTAGAGTTGGAGCAATTAATGAACTACACATATTCCAACAGGATAACTTGCCCACCGATGAGGAGAGTGGTAAGGTACCACCGGTAAGGCAGAAGAGCCTGCTCACAGATGGAGAGAGTAGTACGGGACTTGTGGTCAAACAGAACAGTTTATTAACATATTGGGAGAGTGATAAGGTAATGATTGTGAAATCCATAACCACACTTGCTTACCTATATCTAAAGCTAGTTGTTTTGTAATCCAAAAATGTATTTGGTCACATGTGTAACAAATCTTATATTTAGTTTTGTCAATTGGCAACAACAGGATTACAGCCACATGTTTAAGGTAGCAGTCTGTCAAGCGGCAGTATGCTAATATATATAAAGGTAACCTAAGCTTTCTAAACCCTCCCCCCCTTTTTTCTTGGGTTTTTAGCAGAAACATTTGAATAGCATGCAATACACACATTCCTCAGCTAGCCTAGCTCTTTATCTTCTTTGACCTTTTTTAGGTCCTATTATTATAAATACCAATATTCTACTTAGATCATCCATGATAATAATTTCCTCAATTGGTACTCCTGGATCACAATTGATGGACTCACATCATACCATATCTTTTGGTAATGAGTGGGTATATCACATCATTTATTATTCCTTTTTTCTTTTCTTTTTTTCTATTTAGTTGATGCCAAAATAGACAAGAACATAAGAAACCCATTCTCATTTCAGATCTTCTAGTAATGGCATATTTGATGAAAGCCATAAAACCTCATTAAGATCTCACTATTTTTTTTTTGGTCAAATCAAAGTCTTCTTAAATGCCAGCAGCGAGGAACCATTCACCTTTACTTTCTTTATTCTAATGCCTTTTTGTTTGTAGTGGTGTATGGCAGATAGAGGTTCAACTCAGCAAAGAAAACAATCTTTTGAAGATCATGATGATGATGGGTTTGTTGATGAAGTGAATGATGTGGGGCTTCATCCACTGTCAAAACTCATTGGAAAAGAATCAGATTCTCACTTCAGCTACAGTCCTC
Organism: Fagus crenata; assembly: GCA_014362285.1. Classification (NCBI taxonomy): domain Eukaryota; kingdom Viridiplantae; phylum Streptophyta; class Magnoliopsida; order Fagales; family Fagaceae; genus Fagus; species Fagus crenata. The sequence goes on from BKZX01028511.1 coordinate 67,275, forward strand.
TCCCTCGAAAAAGGTCAGCTTTGCTTTGCTAGCCTTGGCTTTAATATGCTTTCAAACTTTTCAAATGTCAAGAAAAGTGCTATGTAGTGTAAGAAGAAACAAAAAGGATAGGGATTGCATTTGCATGATCTTTGCCTTTTCCAACTTGCTTTTGAAATTCTTATTTGATTTGATTTTTTTTTTTTCTTCTTCTTGTTTTTTGTATTTTTGCCCGTCAGAGCTAGATTTGAAACGATGAGTTCAATCTCTGAGAGCCTGCAATGCAGCCAAAGATTAAATGAGACAGTCGCAATGGCTTCAACTTTGTTCATGAATAGCTCCAACTTGATGAAATCTTTACTATTGTTTTCATTCCTTGTTATGGTTGTATTGATGTATAGATACCAACTTGGATTCTCCATTGTGTTATTTTTTCTGAGGTAGCAAAAAAAAGAAGGCACTTGAGAAGCACTAGTTCACTTCTTTGATAGTACTAACAGTAGATTTGCTTCTCTGGTTTTGATAGTACTATCAACAGTTGCTTGTTGTGTGTAGTCCTCTAATCAATTTAAGGCTTGATAGTAGTCCTCTAACAGTATATTTCTGTCACATTTATGATATTATGTGATGACTGAAGCCAAATGAATTTCAACTAATGACTCAACCCATGTGAACATGATACTATTCAATTGCTGAGGACCCTCAAGCTTTTTGTTGATAAACTAATAATAGAAGACTATGCAATAATCTCCTACATGTTGTCAACAGTGAAATAAAAATGGTCGGGCACAAGTGCACCACTGTGTTTGGTCCTGAGAATGAAAATTGGTAACTCATCAGTAACTTCACTAGTTGATTCTTCCTCTTCCACACTGCTCTCATTCTTTGAATGAAGCATTAACACAATTTTGACGATTGTGGTGGCAGCTATAAGCCCTCATTACACATATTTATCTATACATGACTTCTACTTATGTCTAATTAATATTTAACTTGGTCTACACGCACACACATACAGAGATAAAGAGAGATATGCCAATTTAGTAGTCACATAATATTTACAATTATCTCATTATAGTGATATTGAACTGACACATAGCCTTGCTTCCCATATGTACCTATACATCAAAGAATTGCACCACATATTCATACTCCTGACCCAATTTGTCCTTTACAAACGTAAATTTTCTATCTAGCTCACTATTTTTATCCTTAATTTTCCAGCTAAACACTCTGATTACAATCACATCACAAAGATCATATTTACATCCTCAAATTTGGATGGGAAAGAGGGAGGCGGCAGCAGGCCACTACTTCCCAGTCACTGAGAGCATCCTTCACCTTTGCTGCTCCTCAAGAGTATATTAAGTTGGAACGAACATTAGCCAATCCTTTTCTACTAGTACTATCAACTTCAAACTATGTATTCTCTTTTTCTTTTTTTGATAATCAACTATGTATTCTCTTTTTCATTTATTTATTTTTTACCTTTTTAATTTTAAGTTTTGTTTCTTCTAAAATAAATCCAAGCTATCCATTCATAACAATCCAATCATGTTAAAATGACACAATCTTCTTTGTGAATGTCCTATAACTGTAAGCCCAATTTTGAATAGAGCTCTAGGGCTCTCTGTGTTTTGCAAATAGCAGCTCACATACAAAATGCCCAAATCCTTTTATTTGTTTCTATGCCAGCAACTCAGCGACTCAGCTACCACTTTGCCTTCATGAATTAAGAAGAAGCCATCAACGGCTTGGCTGAAGACGCTTCGTGTGAATTCAAGATCTAAAGGGCTCACTCAAGCGGGGTTTTCAAGATCTAAAGGGCTCGCTCAAGCAGGGTTTAATGATCCGCTCGAGTGGGCTTGACCGTTCGCAGGCAGAGGTTTGAGTAGGATCTCTGTGTGACTAGTGATCCTCTGGAGCTTGCTTGAGCAGATCACTGTCTAATTAAGATATCGTTCACGCTAGGGGTTCGCTCAAGCAGTCTTTGTATGCGTAATGCATATCTCCAAGCAGCTTCAAACATGATTATTACTTTACAAATTTACCTAGACGTGCTGCCCTTTTGTGAAATAAATTGTCACATGTATTTTGCCAATCTAAATCCTAACATTTTAATTTTGTTAATAAAGGCTTGTTCATCCAAAAAAAAAAAAACAAAACCAAGGATATGCTGCAGCTTCTTCACTGTTTGCTCCCTTCGGTAGGTAGCTTGTTAAATAGTTTAGTGATAATTACATTGTAGAGTGAATTTTTTTCTTAATTATTTTATTGCTTCTTATTATCTGATAGTTGATATTACTAGTTGCGTATTTTTATTGTAAATCTAGAAATTTGTATCCAAAGGTGTTACCAATTTTTATTAACTCTATTTATTAAAGAAAAAAATTCATATTCTAAGGAGAGACTCAGAGGAAGAACAACGCTTAATTAGACTTCTTAACCGGTCAACGCCCAAAACGGAAACCACTGAAAGGGGTTTAAGACATAAACCACCACAAATTCACCAGAAAACATAAAGGAAATTGTAAAATTAGAATAAGGAAGACTCACGTTGGGTTGTTGTTGGGGCAATGAGTACTGAAGAGTTTAAATAGGAGATTGGGCAGATGAGTGAGGCGAAGTAACAGTGAGGTGCAATCAATTGGTGATTTAATGGTTATTAAAAAAAAAATAGAGAGGGAGATGAGGAGGCGTAGAAGAAAAAGAAAAGAGTGTAAGGGAAAAAACCCATGAGAGATGAAGAGGCGAGGGAGAGATTGAAAATCTAATTTGTATGGTTGTTGGACATTGTCAAACCTGCTTTAGTTTGAAAGCTCCATTTAGCTAAACTCCATAAAATCTTTATATATTCTCACTGTAAGCCCTGTAGCCAAAATGTCACCATTTCTCACAATATCTCTTCCAAGAGTCTTCATTTGTCTTAATCTTCCAAAGGGAACAATTGTTGGTGGGTTGCTTGCTGGTGTTTGTTAAATGCCATTTGTAGGAGTTTCCAGTGAAGTGAATCAAACTTGAAAACCGTGATATCAGGATTGGCTCCCCTAGGGACATTTTATATTGGCACCATAATCACAAGAATCAAGCCCAGTCCCATTTTTACTTCAGTCTTCTCTCTCTTAATCTTTCATTTTTACATTCAACCTTGTAAATAGAAATATAGACCTGCTTATATGTATTTCTGTAATAAAACAGTTTAGTTAAATCCTACCTGTCTGTGCTTGAAAAAAGAAATAAATAAGAAAGACCAACTAGTTTCAAGCCACTATAGTAGATTGATCCATATGCAAATTTACCTCTCATGGATCTGTACCTTGTCACTGAGGTCATTTACGAGAATTTCATAATCCGAAAGCTCTGTTTCAGTTGCTAGAAATACGTAGGAGAAACAAGTTGTTATACAAAAATGTGAGAAACCTCAGATTTTGAAATGTTGAAAGAACCTTAACTTTTTCATTAACTAGAAAACATAAATCAGAGACTTTAATGCAACTATTTTATCCAGTTAAAACTATGAACTATTATAGCAACTATAAATAATGTCTTTTCCTGGTATTGATTTATAATTGTGTCAACAAAACCCTAATTTTAACAAGGAGAGTCAGCTTGGACAGCAAAAGTCATTTTTTTTTATGCTCTTTCACTACAAGGATTTGGAAGGATATCACGTGCTGCTGCCTCACTAAAGATCCTGAGTTTTATTGGTATAAAAAAAAAAAAAAAAAAGTCTTAAAGCTGTGATCTGCATACTAGCATGAGGAGAAACTGTATACCATGCTTGGCATCAAACGAATGCAATAATTCATTGTGGAGACTATTAAGTGGGAAGTTAAAACTCATTTGGGCTGTGGAGGCTAAACAAAACTACTTTGGATTAGGGTGCTGTAGCTATTTTTAGTCCTTCAGTTCACTAGGGGAAGAATCTTGTGTTGCTGTATTAAGCTTGGCTTAATGACAGCTTGTTGTGCTACTGCAGCTCTTGGTTTCTTGTGTTTTCAACTTTCTTGTTTTTGGCTTGGATTCCATTAGGTTAACACTTCACTTTAAAAGAGAAAAGAAGAAGAAAAGAATTAGCCTTTGACAATGATCGTAGGTTCAAGGCACTCTAGGTACATGTTTAAAAAACCAATCAAAAGAAACAAGGATTTGGATTGGAAGGAATTGATATCTCTTCCATTGGTGATGTTACTAGTTTACATGTCATCTATTTGGAAAGAGGAGGGGGGGGTCCGGGGCTGTTTCTGAATAGATTAGATATTCGCAAGGTGCCCTCTAACTCATTAATCTGTTTCTGTAGAATTTTTCTCCTCTTTATAGAAGACCTTATAGTTTATGGACGTCCTTGCTATCCTCGTTTACCACATCAACATATAATTCCAGATTGTTGGATGCAAGGGTATGAATAACGTGTAACATTATAACAAACCAATTTCAAGGGCTTCTCAAGCCTTATTGAATCATTGACTGGTAAACAATGATGGAGGTGAATTGTTCATATACAAAATAAATGTACCCACATATGGCAACAATTTCAACAGACTAAGTACCGGGTGGAAGTATGTAATTGAGGTTTGTATTAGGACCATTGAGACTGAAAATTTCCAATTTTGGTTACATTGAATTAACCAATATACAAGTGTACCTCATCTCCACTAAATGCTTCTGCACAATGAAATTTGATTTGTAGTCTTATTGTCAAATCTTAGTTGGTGAGATTGGATTTACTTTTGACATCTGTTTTGTTGTGTGATGGTGTCTGAATTTGTTGTCACTACTGAAACGGTTAGAACATGATTTGTTACTGTAATGATGCATTTAGGCAATATCAGAATTCATAAGCATCCATAATCTCTGTTTTTAATTCATAGGAAAAGCTGTAAATTAGTCAAAGCATATCATATCGTTCATGTCTCTGCCACATAAACATCAGTAAGATTTTGTAGTTTAGTACTTTTCCTTTCTTGTTTACTACTAAGAAGTAGTGGGAGGTAGGAAAATAGTTGATGCAGGGAATAATGATGAGCAAGCATTTAGGTTAGGGCTTGGTGAGAAATTATTCAGTTGCTTAGAGAAATTTCACAGGTGGATAATACCTCTGCAAAGAACAATAAAATTCTCAAGAATAGCTCTAAAGGATAATTTCATTCAACCAAAGAAATCTACCTTACAATGCTGAATTACAAATATTTTTACCATCTTCTTTAACTAAATTCCAGTAACAACTGTAAACCCATCGGCACTTGTTTCATTTTTAGGGTGGTGGCATGGCACATGTTTTATTTTTAGTAGTTGACTTACTACTACTAAGACTATTGTCATTAGCCTTTCTAAGAAGGCCATTTTGAATCTGGTGCAAGGGGGGTGCTGATGATTTTGGTGTTGACAGGTAGTGCAGCTATATCAAATTTATGCTCAGGAAGGAGGTCTAGTGGTTGCACCCAAAAAAAATATTACATCCTAAAATAGAAGCATCAGCGGAGGGTTGAGAAGTTTTTGCATCAAACAAGTGGATAGTAGGTATTTTGTTGAGTGGCAGTAATATCTCTTGAAAGGTGTCAAATGGGTGGGTTTGGGTGGGCATTAAATGGATTGGGTCTTTAAAACCCAATAGCCCATTTAAACCCATTTAATAAAGTAGATATTACCCAAACCCAACCCAACCCAATTATCTAAGCTAAAACCCAACCCACCCATTTAAACCCATTTAATAAAGTAGATATTTACCAAAATACCCTTAAAGCCTATAAAATGATGAAAAAACAATTAAAACTTAGAAAAATTACTGAAATACCCTTGGAACCTCCAAAATGACCAAAGCCTTTTAGAATCTTTTTTTTTTTTCCAGGTTTGGGCTTTTTGTTTATTTATTTATTTATTTTTTTCGGGTTTGGGCTTTTAGTTTATTTTTCCTTGCTTTTTTTTTTTGTTTATTTATATATATATATATTTTTTTTTTCGTGTTTGGGCTTTTTTTTTTTATTATTATTATTTTTTTTGGATTTAGACTTTTTGTTGATGCCCAATAAGCAACCCAATTAAACTCAACTTAATTGGGTCTAATTGGGCTAGCACCCATTTGTCCATTTATTAAATAAGTGGGTTTGGGTGAGCAATTAGTGGGTGGGTTTGGGTGGGCTAATGGGTTTGGGTTTGTTTTGCCACCCCTTGTACACAAAGATGAAAATTTTACTGCTTTTGTTTTTTTCCCTTGTTTTGGTTGTATTGATGCATAGATACTAACTTGGATTTTTTTATGAAGTAATTTTTGTCCGATGTACCAAAAACAAAAAGCACTTGGTAAAGTACTATTTTACTTCTTTGATAGTATTAACAATAGATTTGCTTTTTAGTGTTTGGTTGGCTCTAATGATCTCTTATGCAGTCTGTGTGAGTAATTCTCTTATCACGTAGAGACTTTTTCGTATAGCCTGTTTCTTTTTAATAATAATTACCCGAAGAAGAATCTGATTTTTGTCTTGTTATATTTTTGTTACACTTATGTTGTTTTGTGGATAATCAATTATTTCACCGAAAATATTGGGAAGGGTTTGAATTATTTTCGATTTGATACCTGTAAAGGGAGTTGCAAACAATTACGTAATTTCTTTTTTAACTTTTGATTTTGTATTATTGATTGCTGCATGCATGTAGAGAAGTCAATGTATACATAGGGAGCAACTGTATACCATGTTTGTCATCAAAGAAATGCAATAACTCATTGGGGGCAGAGTAAAAACAGAGGAAAGAATAGTGCAAACTATTGAGTGGGAAGTTAAAGCTCGTGTGAACTGTGGAGGCTAAATAAAGTTAGTGTTACTCAATTTTGAATACAGCTTTTTGTTGTAAATGGGTTAACAGAAAATCTGACTAGTGAGTGGTGTGAAGCTAAAAGGGTATTAAATTTGTTGGATTCATAAGCAGCTTCATACAGAATTATTGCTTTACAAATTTACCTAGACTTGCTGCGCTTTTGTAAATTACATTGTCACTCATATTTTGCCAATCTAAACCCTAACAATTTTATTTTGTATTATTGTTTAATTTTTAGTGATCATCACATTGTCCTATTGTAGAGTGAATTCTTTTTTTTTCTTAATTATTTTACAGCTTATTATTTTTTAATAGTTAATTGTTGATTTTATTGGTTGCTTATTTTTATTGTAAATGTAGAGACTTTAATTTTTAGTCTTCATATTTTTCTAAATTTGATGTACACTGATAGTGTTGGCTCAATCAATATCAATATATATATAAAAGCAGAGACTTTCAGCTGAAGTTCTGCCATTTGGCATGCTTAGAATTTGATATGTGTTGAGATTTTTTTTTTATTATTATTTTAAAAAAATTAAGATGAAGATAAAGATTAAGAAAAAATTAAGATGAAGATAAAGATAAAAAAAAACAATTGAGATGAAAGTAAAGATTAAGAAAAAATTAAGATGAAGATAAAGATAAAAAAAAAATTAAGATGAAGATAAAGATTAAGAAAAAAATAAGATGAAGATCAAGATAAAAAAAAATTAAGATGCAGATAAATATTACGAAAAGATTAAGATGAAGATAAAGATAAAGATTAGTCTCTTCTATTTATTAATACACTGAAAAAATTAAGATGAAGATAAAG
>BKZX01028513.1:7385-20043 GCA_014362285.1 Fagus crenata
TATAATCTACCCCACCAATTAATATCCACCTATTAGTGATTGTTTTGAAATGCCATTAGTCAAATGAAATTTAATTATAGTGTGATTGAATGATATATTGTAGAAAAGGAAATATATTTATAATCTATAATTTATAATCTAAACTAAAACCCGGAATAGAGAGAAACTTTTTTGGCTCCTCCAAATCCTACCACATTAGACTCTCTAAATTAATCTATCTCATTCCCTTAATGACCTCTTAAATTTTCTCCTCCTCCTAATTGAATCAGCATTTTTTTGTTATTCCACCAATTAATACCTCACCAATTAATATCCTGATTGTTTTGGATTCCACGTATTAATAACCCACCAATTAATATCCACCTATTAGTGATTGTTTTGGAATGCCATTAGTCAACTAAAATTTAATTATAGTGTGATTGAATGATATATTGTAGAAAAAGAAATATATCTATAATTTATAATCTAAATTAAAACTCGAAGCAGTGAGCAATAACTTATTGTATATCTTACATTCAAAGTATTTTTACTTGGTTAAATTGTAGTCCTCTATTTTTTGCAAATCATAATTTTTTTTTTTTTACAATTTCTGATACTATTTAACTGCATATAAAATTTAGTTTAATTTTATTTATTTATTTATTTTTTATAAAATTTGATATATTCGAAATATTTTTGCTTGGTTAAGTTGTAGTCCTCTATTTGTTGCAACCAATAATTCTTTTTTTTTTTTTTTTTACAATTTTTGATACTATTTAGCTGCATATAAAATTTTGTTTGACTTGATTTTTTAATTTTTATACAATTAGATATATTCGAAATATTTTTGTTTGGTTAAGTTGTACAATCAAATCTACAATCTACAATCTAAACTAAAACTCGGAGCAGAGAGAAACCTTTTTTGCTCCTCCAAATCCTGCCACATCAAACTCTCTATCTCCATAAAAATTCACGCCATTTCAAATTTCTTTCCAATTTTAATTCTTTCTCATCTAGATTAATCCATCCCATTCTCTTAATGACCTCTTAAATTTTCTTCTCCTCCTAATTGAATCAGCATTTTTCCGTTATTCCACCAATTAATATCCTGATTGTTTTAGAATCCACGTATTAATATCCCACCAATTAATATCCACCTATTAGTGATTGTTTTGGAATGTCATTAGTCAAATGAAATTTAATTATAATGTGATTGAATGATATATTGTAGAAAAGAAAATATATCTATAATCTACCCCACCAATTAATATCCACCTATTAGTGATTGTTTTGGAATGTCATTAGTCAAATGAAATTTAATTATAGTATGATTGAATGATATATTGTAGAAAAAGAAATATATCTATAATCTATAATTCATAATCTATACTATAATGTAAAACCGAAACTTTTTGACTTTTGGTTGACCTCATTATGTTGCGCCACATAAGCTTTTGAAATCTCACAATTTTACACCTCTTTGTTTTAATATATACTTTCTAATTGAATTTAAATTTTATTTTATTATTAAACCTTCCATTAGAATTTTGATACATCATATTTTCTTTAATATAAGAATATATTATTCCATATATAAAACACAATCATAATTAATGTAAAATACTAAAATATATTCCATATATAAATACAATATAAATATCTTTTAATAATAACCATAATTATCAATTTTCATCAAGATTTTTTGAGTTCTTTTTTTTTTTTTTTCTTACGTACTTAATTTAATTTTGTTGCTGGCAATGAAGAAAGATGGATATATTTGTTATAATGAAACCATGTGAAATTGAAATAAGTTATGAAAATTATTTAGGTTTGATCATATAATCATGTGTCCATGTATTTATTTGTCCTTATTCTTATTTTAAGTATCATTTATTTTATTTTTGGATGGAAACATGATCCATATGGTAAATATAAACATGAATCGTATTTTATAAAAATTGGACTATATTCAACTTATGCCAAAAGAAAAATTATATTATATTAAATTTTAATTATCCTATGGTAAATACTTTCTTAATTATTTTTTTAAACAAAAAAGTAGGATCTATTCTAAATCTTATTCGTAAAGTCTCTTTATCGATCTTGCCTACAATATTTTCAACTACAAAAAAGAAAAAAGAAAAAAAAAAATCAACAAAAGATGTAAAAGGAATCAAAATTAATTTAGATTTTATTTTGAATAATTTTCCTGTGCATTGCACAGGTTTGCGACTAGTATATATATATATATATTAGGATACCATTTGCACTTCGGAATATTCACCAAGTCCCATCCACCGGGATGCTTATGCGATCTTGTGTCCAAACTCAAAATGGTTTCTTCGTCACCACCTTGTGTTTGAGGGGGGATGTTAGTATTGTTGAAGATAGTGTGCTAAGTTACAGTCGTTTTCAGCGCATACATCATAAACGACCTGCAACTTAGCCAACATTACAACAACATTATAGAAGATTATAGCTTGCACATTAGCTTAAGTTAAAGCACGTGTTAAATATGTTAAATGTGCTTATTAGGCAGTTTCTGTGATTAGTGGAGCTGATTTCTAGTCTGTTATAATTCTGTTATTAGATATTTCTAGTCTAAGCTCATCTATATAAAGTGTAAAGCTCATAGTAATAAAGTGTGCAGTTTTATCAAAGTCTTTAGCCATTTCAATTCCATTCTTTCACCAATATCACTGCCTTAACATAGTTTTCTTACATTATCAGAGCCATTAATTGCTGACTCGTCAACCTCCAATGGTCCTCAATCACCCTCACCACAGTTACCTTCACCATTGATTCTGCTCTCAAATATCTCAAACCTGATGTCTATCAAGTTAGACAATTTGAATTACATGGTCTAAAAGCTTCAATTAACTACAATCCTCGAAGCTTACTCTATGATTGACCACATTGATGGCTTAGTTCAAAAGCCAAGTCAATATCTAGTTGATGCTGCAGGCAATCTTACAACAAGAGCTAATCCTTCTTTCCTTTCTTGGAAGAAGAGAGATAAGGCTCTTCTTACCCTCATCTACTCAACTTTATCACCACCAGTATTGTCAATGGTGGTTGGATTACACTCTGCTCAAGAAGTATCGAGCACTTTGGAAACAAGGTTTACAAGTACTGCTAGAGCAAATGTATTGAACCTGAAGTTGGAACTGCAATCTGTCAAGAAAGGCACTGACTCTATCAATGCCTATATGCAACGAGTCAAAACTGCAAGAGACAAGCTCTCTGCGGTAGGTGTTCAAATTGATGATGAGGAGATGCTGCACATGGTCCTCAAAGGCCTTCCCAAAGAATATTCCTCTTTCAATTCAGCTATAAGGACAAGAGATGATTCCTTGACTTTTGAGAAACTCTCTGTTTTGTTGCAAACAGAAGAGATTTCTATCAACGAAAGCCCAGAAATCAACATTGCATTTGTTATGTTTGTCTCTAAGACAAACAAGCAATACAATGGCAGCTCTAACTTCAACAGAGGCAGAGGTAGAAATCACTATTATAGAGGAGGCAGAGGTGGTGGTAGACCTGGTAATTACTATTCACAGAATTAGTTCTCTTAGAACCAATTTTCAAGCTCACAAGGATCACCTCAGAACCAGTTCTCAAGCTCGCAAGGATCACAGGGAGCACAATCTGCCTTTCATGGTCAGAATGCTAATGCTTTCAACAAGCCTGAGCACAATAGACCAACATGTCAAATCTGTGGAAAGATTGGACATTATGCTATTGACTGCTATCATAAGATGGATTTTGATTACCAAGGCAAAAATCCACCCACCAAACTTGCTGCAATGGCCCATGCCTCCAACCTTAGCATTACTCAAGGCACTGGTGAGACATGGCTCACTGACTCTGGTGCTTCAGATCATATCACAGCAAACCTTAACAACCTCAACCAGCCAACACCTTTCAAAGGACCTGAACAAGTCTCTGTTGGAAATGGACAAAACTTGCCAATCCAAAATATAGGTAACACTCAACTCCACACTAAACTCAGTCAATTTAGACTTAGGAATGTCTTACATGTGCCTAGGATTGCTAGTAATCTGCTGTCAGTACACAAACTCTGTCTTCATAACAATTGTAGTTGTTATTTTGACTCTAACAAGTTGTTAATTCAGGATTTACCTACGGAACGAGTTCTTTATCAGGGCTTGAGTGAAAATGGAGTTTATCCAATTCATTCCTCCAAGTTTTCCAAGTATATCTCACAAAAGTCTGCTCTTAATACATCTCTTTCTGGTGCAAATAACTGGCTGCTATGGTATACCAGATTAGGCCATCCTAGTGCCTCCATTCTACATTCTATTTTTCCATCCTTGAAGTCATGTAATCCTTTAAATAACAAGTCTCATGTACTGCATTGTAAGCACTACCTTGCAGGCAAGATGCATCAACTCTCTTTTCCAATTTCTGTTCCTAAGTCTACATTTCCCTTACATGTATTGCATGCTGACCTTTGAGGTCCAGCTCCTATTCATTCTTCTAATGGATTCAGATATTACCTTGTTATTGTTGATGACTTCACTAAATTCTGTTGGGTGTATTTACTTAAACACAAATCTGATGCTTTTTCCACATTCCAACAATTCAAAATCATGACAGAAAACACTATCATTCTTCCATTCATTTTCATAGAACTAACTGTGGAGGAGAGTTTACCTCAAATGCATTCAATTCATTTTATGCCAACACTGGTATTATTCATCATCTCACATGCCCCCACACTCCACAGCAAAATGGAGTCGTAGAGAGAAAGCATAGACACTTGGTTCAATGCACACTGTCCCAATCTAGTCTGCCTTTGTCATATTGGTCCTATGCACTAGCAACAGCCACTCATCTCATTAACAAACTTCCTACCCCATTGTTAAACATGTCATCACCTTGGGAATAACTCCATACTGTCAAACCCGACCTCTCTTACCTTAAAACCTTTGGTTGCAAGTGTTTTCCCTTACTCAGCCCCTATAATACCCACAAGCTTCAACCTAAAACAACCCCTTGCATCTTTTTAGGTTATCCACCTACCACAAAAAGCTACTTATGTCAAGACCTTATTACCAAAAAGTTGTACATCTCAAGACATGTCTTGTTCAATGAAACTGAGTTTCCAGCCCTTGAATTACCTGACATACCCATTGCACCACAAACCTTTGCCCCAAATTCCTATTCCTCAGATTCTTGGTTTACACATCTACTCTCTACACATACATGCACCTCTTTACCCTGCAATCCTTGTCCTAACTCCCCTGCTCCTATTGCCACTGCCCAAGATTTACCTTCTCAGTCTCTCATTGACCCATCCACTGTTTCTATAAACATTTCTGACATCCAACCTACTGCTGGTGTCAATTTGCCTGAACCTGCATCCACTGTTGACAGCATTCCCACTCAACCAGCACATGCCTCTGCAATTGACAGCATCCATACTCACCCTATCCCCACCATATCCAACTCCCATCCTATGCAAACAAGATCAAAACATGGCATTTTTAAACCCAAAACATGTTACCAAGCCCAACTTGACTACGCTCTTACATAACCACCTACATTCAAAATAGCAACCCAAATATCTCACTGGTGCCAGGCAATGCAAGCTGAGTATGATGCACTCATCAGACAAGGAACTTGGTCATTAGTTCCTCCCCCTACTAATCACAATGTTGTAGGCTGCAAATGGGTTTATAAACTCAAAACTCATAGTGATGGCTCAATTGCAAGATATAAGGCTAGGTTGGTGGCCAAAGGGTTTCATCAACAACAGGGTATTGATTTTGATGAGACTTTCAGCCCTGTCATCAAACCACCTACTGTCAGAATGGTTCTTTCTCTAGCAGTCTCCCTACACTAGCCTTTGAGACAACTTGATGTTAGCAATGCTTTCTTACATGGCATTCTCAAGTAGGAAGTTTACATGTCTCAACCTCAAGGTTATGTTGATCCTCGGCATCCTCACTATGTGTGCAAGTTACATAAGTCCATTTATGGACTCAAACAAGCTCCTAAAGCCTGGTTTGAAAGGTTCACTGGTCAGCTTCTTCAGTTTGGTTTTGTTGCTTCCACAGCAGATTCTTCATTGTTCATTTACAAAACCAAGACTACCATTGCTTATCTCTTGTTGTATGTTGATGATATAGTGTTGACAAGCAATACACCAACCTTTCTTGACCAACTTATTCACCACCTCAGCTCAGTTTTTGAACTCAAGGATCTTGGTTCCCTGAATTATTTCCTTGGTATTCAGGTGACCCGTGACTCTACTGGTCTGCATTTGTCCCAAGCCAAATATGCCACTACTCTTCTCCACAAACACAATATGTTCCACACTAAACCCATCTCTACTCCTTGCACACCCAATACTCGTCTATCTCTCCATGATGGCACTAAACTTTCTGATCCCCATGCTTATAGAAGTTTAGTTGGAGCACTCCATTACTTGACATTCACAAGACCAGATCTCTCCTTTACAGTGCATCAGGTCTGTCAATATATGGCTTCCTCCACTTCAGTTCATCTTATGGCAGCTAAGAGAATTCTTAAGTACCTCAAGGGTACTCTCCATCTGGGCATCTCTTTCAAACCAAGTCCTTTGACCCTCTCCGCCTTCATAGATGCAGACTGGACAGGTGATCCAGATGACAGAAGATCTACTTTTGGCCTCCTTGTCTTTCTTGGTCCAAACCCTATCACATGGTCAGCAAAGAAGCAGCTCACAGTGTCCAGGTCTTCAACTGAGTCAGAATACAGAGCTCTAGCTTTGGCCTCAGCTGAGCTCTGTTGGTTTCGTACACTCCTCAAAGACCTTGGTATTTTCATCTCAACAGCTCCAATTCTTTGGTGTGATAACGTTTCTGCTCTTGCCATTGCTTCCAACCCAGTATTTCATGCTCGAACTAAACACATCGAAGTGGACTTCCATTTTGTTTGAGAAAGGGTGCTTCGCAAAGACCTTACTGTCAAGTTTGTCTCTACACTTAATCAACTTGCTGATATCTTCACCAAAAGCCTTCCACCTCATAGATTTCTCACTCTTCACAGCAATCTCATGGCTTTTGTTCGTCCCCCTGAGCTTGAGGAGGGATGTTGAAGATAGTGTGCTAAGCTACAGTCATTTTCAGCACATACATCATAAACGACCTGCAACTTAGCCAACATTACAGCAACATTACAGCAGATTACAGCAACATTACAGCAAACTACAGCTTACACATTAGCTTAAGTTAAAGCACGTGTTAAATATGTTAAATGTGCTTATTAGGTAGTTTCTGTGATTAGTGGAGCTGATTTCTAGTCTGTTATAATTCTTTTATTAGATATTTCTAGTCTAAGCTCATCTATATAAAGTGTAAAGCTCATAGTAATAAAGTGTGCAGTTTTATCAAAGTCTTTAGCCATTTCAATTCCATTCTTTCACCAATATCATTGCCTTAACATAGTTTTCTTACAAGTATATATTATAGGTTTATTATACTCTTATTATAGGCTTACTAGGTTTTAGGCTCAATATACTTGTACTACACATACTTATACTACACATGTACTGCACACACTACTCTGCCTATATAAAGGCAGTTCTGTGTATTATTCTATTTTACTGAATATATTATACAGATCTATTTTGCTCACTTTCAGTTTCTATTTTCTCTCTCTCTTTTTATTCTCAACATAAATAAAGAAGGTCATTAACATGCCACCCAGCATGCAAAGAAGATGAATAGGCCAAATTTCAAATGGCACAACATTGTTGTGAAGATTTGTGCAATGGCAAAGGTGAAGACCATGTCGACCAAAGCATTGATACTCTTAGTTGTAATTTTCAATTTAAAAGTCAGAATAAGGTTCCGTCTATTTTGAAACGTTTCCTAGAACTAGTAGGAGTTGATTTAGCAATTAACTCACTTTTTCCGTTTTTAGAAAATTTTCCTATTTCTAACCTGATTTCGTGCCTCCCATGAATTAGGGTTTTTAGAGTCTTCCTAAGGGTCTTCTAGCAGCCCTAAGAATCTTTACTATTTTATATTGTTTGTAGCCATCAAGATAAATCAGTTTTTCATTAATAATATTTCATAAAGAGATTTTCTCTCAATTGTTCTCTCTTCCTTGTAGATTCAAGAGGCTCTTAGTGGATTCTAAGATTTTATGACTCAAAAGAGAACAACGTGTTCTTCTCCCTTACTATTCCGCTGTGTCAAAAATGAATAAATAAGATCTAATAAAATAATTTTTGGAAGAGTAAATAATTAAGTAATGCTACAATATTTTTCACAATTGCTAAGTCTACTAGTTCTCATATAGGTTTACTATTAACACCCTTTATTGTCTACCTATCAACAACTTACCAACTCAAAAGTTATGAAAATTATTGTGTTTATAGAGCTATTGTAAATAACTTAATGGTTGCATAACAAAAGACTTTTTTATGGAGGATAAGAATTCAGCTTAGTTTTGCAAATCCGATGGACTTCACCGTCACATTACAATCGACAAGACAATCCGATTTCCTATGTCCAAAAGTATATGATTTTTATAGTTTTTAGGGTTAAGGATCACCAAATTATTGATGATTTGTGTACCATAATTAAAAAATTAAATTTCTTTAATTGTATGAAGAAGTTTTCAATAAGCAGTACAAAAAAGTTGAAGTTGGAATATCCAATTTAGATTTTTTCCATGGCACATATGGAAGTAGACTATTTTGCGAAAGCAGTTTCGTGATAAGTTCGACCCAAGAATCTTTTTATTAAGTTGGTATCATTTTTAATGTAGGATATGGTTTCATTCAACAAATTAACTAAATTGTAACGTAAACCTACAATGCTTATGTAAATTAGAGGACAAAAGATGTACGGCAAAACTTGATTCAAGTCTACGAAATGAAAGTCGTCACAACTCATTCTATCCCTTTTGGATATACGGTTGGAATATTCCCACCACCTAAGAAAATGAGGAAAAAAAAATCACATCGAATCTATTCTAAATGCATAATCTAGCATTCAAGATCTTGCCTCGATGAATATTTTGGAAACAAATGAAAGGATAGGGATTTATTTTTATTTTTTTGGTTAAAGTTGCACATGCGGTTGGTATCTGAATGCATTATGAAATTAGTATCATAATTAATTGATCTATGTGAAAGTGATATTACTCTAATCATAGATTATCATCTTAATTTAAGAGTCATGTAAGGAGTATCATGTTCCATCCTCTCATCCCCAACTATTGGAACAATTAAATTATTAAAAAATGCAATTTTGATAAATTAAGAAATAAAAAATATGTAGTAATTTATAAATTGCATTTTCTTTTTTGATAATTCAACAATTACAACAACTTAGGAATGAAGATTTGAACTCTGGTTCTTCATGTAAAGAAGACCAATCAATGACAATTGCCAACATTGCTTATGGTGTGTAATTGATGAAATGAATGCATGGAATTATTGAATCCAACGAAACAAAGCATGCGGTGACTTAATATTAAATAACCCCTCACCCTACTCATTGTAACACTAGAATTATTAAAAAAATAAAAATAAATACCATCTTAATAAATTATGAAAAATATGTGAAGTAATTTATATCTTTTATTTTTATAATTTGATAGTTACAATAATGAGAAATGATGATTTGATAATTGGTTCTTCAGGTGAGTTTGGGTTAGCTGTTTGAAAAAGTGCGTTTTTAAAAAGTGCAGCTTTAAAATCACGATTTTGAAAACACAATTTTGAAAATCACAATTAAGCGTTTGGCAAAACTAATAAAAAAGAGTTGAATCTGTCAATTAAGCGTTTGGATAATTTTAGTTTAAAACTGCTGTTTTGGATGCAAATGACCAAAAAGGACTTAATTATACTGTTAAGGTTATCTTGTCATTTTTTATTTTATTTTTTAAATGTAGTCTATATTTCAAAGTGTTATAATAAAATTATAATGAAGCTAATAATATATATATATATATATATATAATGAATTAACTAATTAATTTTTCAATAGAACAAAGTTTAAAAAGACTAAAATTCAATAGCTCAAACATATTCTAGTCCTTTAACCCATACATATATAAACCAAATAATACAACATTTTTTTTTTTGAGTTTCCAAATAATACAACATTATACCTTAAAAGATTCAAAAAATGATTAAAAAATTTAATACGTACTAAAAATAAAACAATGAAACAAATATAAATAGCACACGTTATTTTGTCCTAAAACACAAGTCACACATCTATATATATATTAAAGCAGAAGACGATGCCATATTTCTGCCACGTGGCATCTAAGGCAACGTCTTCTGCCTACCATGTATTAGTTTTTTTTTTTTTTTTTAAAACACATCATTAATAAATTAAATACCCACTATCCCATAATAAAAATAACACAATTAATAAATTAAATACCCACTATCTTATAATAAAAACTATACCATTAATAAATTAAATATTCACTACCCAATTATATGCTCCAATTAAAGCCAAATATATTAAACACAATATATGTTATTTTAAATATGCATTTAAATTATAATTTGGGCATTCGTTTCAGTGGTCATTTCTCTCTTCAAAAAGTTTCACCCCTCTGTGAGGATGAGGGCATGGGTTCAATTCCTATGTAAACATTTTTACTTTTTTTTTTTTTTTAGGCGGAGAGGGAATAACATCTTAACATTTTTTTTTTTTTTCTATGTGTTAAATTTTCCTAAGATGCGTGTTAGATTTAAGATGATATTGTCATTTTTATTTTCGTGGACCAATTTGTTATGTGATGGACTTCTAAGGTCACAAATATTGTTTATGTGATTATTAATAAGTGATAAATTGCCAAAAAAAAAAAATGAAAAGAGAAACAAAATAAAGTCAAAAAAGGTAAAGATGGGATAAATGTGACAAATTGTATTATTTATTTGTACTATCAAAGTGTTGTAAGTTAAACAAAAATGAGAAATCTCTGAATATTTAGAATCCCTATATGAAACAATTGAAGTTCACCAAAGTGATTGAAATTCATAAACGATGTGAAGTGAGTTTTTTTATTTTTTGCTAAATCAATACAACCCCAGGATATAAACCCCCAGTTGACTTTATGTTCAATATCCCCAGTTGATGAAATATAATAAAAATTATTATAATACATTTGATGAGATATAATAAAAATGATCATTTCTATTTTTAAGTGCAAAGAAAAATTATTTACATTTTCTATTTTGCACTCTTTTTTTTTCTAAAATTTTTTTCCTTTTCATTATTGTTATTATTTCTTTATTCTTCTTAGTTTAGTTGCTTTGTTAGGAACTTATTTATAGAAAAATAATAAAAAAGAGCTGCGCATTGCGCGGGTTATAGTCTACTATAAACTAATAGATGAGGCCTTAGCTTTCTCTTAAGACATGTTACATCAAACTTTCTATTCTCATAAAAAACCAAATCAGTAATCTATTTCCCTTTTCATTAAACATGCTATTTTCTTTTTCAACTTTTTTTTTTTTAAATATTTCCATCCCCCATTTATATCTATTTATTAATACTCACATTTGATTGAAATTTGATTAGTCAAATAATTTAAAACGTCCATTTGAGAATATATTCCTTTTATGTCATCCATATTTATATCTATCTATTAATACCCACATTCAGTTGAAATTTGATTAGTCAAATAATTTGAAACGTCAATTTAAAGAAATATCTATATACAATATCTAATAGTCAAGGCTATACATGAAGCCACATCATTGTATGTCATATTACCCATATTTTTCCTTTTGCAAACCAATATTGCCACCCACTTTAGAGGTGAAAAGCCATCATTATTTCTTATTCGGTAATGTCACCCTCATTTAAAAAACTTAAAAAATTAAAACCATCAATGTATTTCATTAAATCATTTTCCGTTATAGCACACATATTTGTAATTTGTAAAGTCTATAGTCATCATTGGTTTTTAATTTTCATTTATGTCAGCCACATTTGGAATTTAAAAAGTAGCACGCATTTATTTACTCTTAATTACTCCACCTTTATTTTCCGGTTATGTTACCCACATTTGGAAGTTTTATACTAATCATTATTTTTCTATTATATAAACTAATAGATAAGGCCTCAGCTTTCTCTTAAGACATGTCAGATTAGACTTTCTATTCTCATAAAAAACCACGTCAGCTAGCATTCTATTTCCCTTTCCAATCAATATGCTATTTTCTTTTTCAATTTTTTTTTTTTAAATATTCCCTCCCCCATTTATATCTATCTATTAATACTCACATTCAGTTGAAATTTGATTAGTTAAATAATTTAAAACGTTCATTTGAGAATATATTCCTTTTATGCCACCCATATTTATATCCATCTTTTAATACGCACATTTAGTTGAAATTTGATTAGTCAAATAATTTGAAACGTCAATTTAAGGAAATATTTATGTACAATATCTAATAGTAATAGTCAAGGCTATACATGAAGCCACATCATTGTATGTCATATCACCCGCATTTTTCCTCTTACAAACCAATATTGCCACCCACTTTAGAGGTGAAGAGCCATCATTATTTCTTATTAGGTAATGTCACTCTCATTTTAAATTTTTTTTGAAGCTATCAATGTATTTCATTAAATCATTTTCCATTATAGCACACATATTTGGAATTTGTAAAGTATATAATCATCATTGG
>BKZX01028515.1:2043-24069 GCA_014362285.1 Fagus crenata
CAATCAAGTTGTCTTTGAAAACTTTAAGAGATTTTTCAATTGATATGGTTGTCTTACATTTGAATTTCAACCAATCAAGTTTGTCTTTGAAAACTTTAAGAGATTTTTCAATTGAAGTTGGTTTTAAAATTGAGCCTTAAAGATCAAATCTTAATAAACTTTACAAAACCTAATTCTTACTTCTCATATGTCTCGGATCATTGTCTTTAAGCTTGATTTCTTTGTCTTGAGTCTTGATGACTTTGATCTTCAATGAATTTGCAATTTGTCAACTTTGCATTTGCTTGATATTTGAATTGGTCATCTTGGTCCAATTAAATCAATAGTCAAAATTAAGTTTTAAAACATAAATCATTAGTTCATATGAAAATATCATTAGTGAACAACTTAAAATCATGGTTATCATCAAAACTACATGAATGTCCTTGGATTAATTAGCCAATTAATAATTATTGAAACCTTAAGGCTAACAGAAAGAACCCACATTTAATATTTGGATCTTTATGTTACAAGATAATTTTGTTAAATCTATATTATAATGTAAAATTGAAACTTTTTTATTTTTTGTTGACTTCATAATATTGCGCCACATAAGCTTTTGAATTCTCACAATTTTACATTTTATTATTTTAATATATATATATTTTTAATTGAATTTTAATTTTATTCTATAATTAAACATCTCATTAGAATCTTGACATATTATATTTTCTTTAATAGAAATAATATATTATTCAATATATATATAAACAATCATAATAAATGCCTAATACTATAGTATATTTAATATATAAACACAATAATAATAAATATCTTTTAATAATTATCAATTTTCGTATTTATATAAAATATAAAAGACAATAAAAATCATAGTTAGACTAATATTTTTTTAGATTTAATTTTAATTCATTTTCTGTACATTGATCGCACAGGTTTGTAACTAGTTTGAACTGAAGCGATCAACTTAGAAGTACACAATCTATATTTCTTTCATAAATTTTGGGTTGACAACTATATTCGAGAAAAGGACAAAAAAATAAAATAAGAAAAACGAGGGGGGTAGTTGGGGGAAAAGAATCTAGATATGTGAACAACCTTGTGCATTGCACGAATTTTTAGAGACCTAGCTAATTTAGAATCAATAAAAAATAACAGAAAAATAAGGGTTACCTTATGAATAGTTTATTTATTCTACTTGTATACTTGTATATATGTTTGCTCTATCTAATTGGGATTTTGGTTACTTGATGGGTTGTGGAGCTCATCCACTCTTTCTCTATTTTATATTTTGAGGAGTAGTAGGTTAATTTGGGCTATTGTTGAGGTGGTGCGCATAGACAGAGTATTAAGATATGAAATTTGTAAAGTTTTCTACACATTGTATGTTGTTGGTACAATTCTATCTATTTGCTATTATCATTTTTTTTTTTTTGGAACATATTTTCCATAAAATAATTCTGAATATATATTTGATCATATACACATTATATGTTCATATAGAGTTTTTTTTAATGCTTTGCACGGATTATATGCTAATCTATACTATAATGTAAAACCGAAGTTTTTTTGACTTTTAGTTGATCTCATTATGTTACGCCACATAAGTTTTTGAAATCTCACAATTTTACATCTCATTATTTTAATATATATTTTCTAATTGAATTTAAATTTTATTCTATTATTAAATATTCCATTAGAATTTTGACATATCATATTTTCTTTAATATAAGAATATATTATTCCATATATAAAACACAATCATAATTAATGTCTAATACTAAAATATATTCCATATATAAACACAATATAAATATCTTTTAATAATAATCATAATTATTAATTTTCATCAAGATTTTTAGAGTTTTTTTTTTTTTTTTTTTCTTATGTATTTCATTTAATTTTGTTGTTGACAATAGAGAAAGATTGATAGATTTGTTATAATGAAACCATGTGAGCTTGAAATGAGTTATGAAAATTATTTAGGTTTGATCATATAATTATGTGCCCATGTATTTATTTGTCTTTCTTTTTATTTTAAGTATCCTTTATTTTATTTTGGATGAAAACATGATTCATATGGTAAATATAAACATGAATCATGTTTAATAAAAACTGGATTATATTCAACTTATGCTAAAAGAAAAATTACACTATATTAAATTTTAATTATATTATGGTAAATACTTTCTTAGTTATTTTTTAAAACAAAAAAAGTAGGATCTATCCTAAATTCGATTCGTAAAGTCTCTTTATCGATCTTGCCTATAACATTTTGAACTACAAAAAAAAAAAAAAAAAAAAGTAAAAGGAATCAAAATTAATTTAGATTTTATTTTTAATAATTTTTCTGTGCATCGCACAGGTTTGCGACTAGTATTATTAAAGAGAGAATCTTGTGCCATATGACCAAGTATTATTGGGTTGTGTAATTTATAAGTCATAGACAAACCTCATCTCTTAAGTGTTCTTTTGAGATTGTATTTGTTCATTGGACTTTAACACATATTAAAACTTCTTGGTACCCCTAAAATAGGGTCAAGTTTCATAATCCAAATACAAAACACCTTCTCTCTCGGTACCGATAAATTAGGGTCAACTTTCAGAATCCAAATACAAAACTCCTTCTCTCTTGGTACCGATAAATTAGGGTCAACTTTCAGAATCCAAATAAAAAACGTATACTCCTTCTCTCAACTATGGTTCGTGGAGCACATCAAATGAAAATAGGATATCTTTGACGTTACCTGAAAAAAACCACCTTTGCATGTTTCTGTTACAAAAATGTTTACAATCTATAATTCTTCATAAATTTATAAATTGGTTTGACAACTCGTTGCATTGCACAAATTAAATGAGAAAGAGAATTTCAATCGGGACCTAGCTAATTTAGAATAAATGAGAAAAAGTAAAATTTAATCTCAGGGTCCAAGGAAAAAGAACAGAAAAAAATATGGGTTTTGATAAAAAAAATGACGGTTTGGGAATTTCGGGATTTGTACGTAGTATATATACTTAGGTTAGAAACCTTAGTCACCTCGTTCTAGACTCATTAATTGTTTCTAACTCAGATAACCACAAAAATAAGGCTGCCTTATAAGCATTCCAGGTAGGCTTGAAAATTCTTGAGATAAGCACCCTACAAATGTATTTTACTATTGATATAGTGATTTAAAATAGTTAGACTAGGATAACTGATTTTAGTAATTGATTTTGTAATGGTGGATTTTAAATTATGTTGGAGTCATCTTGAGGAGTTAGGCATTGATGTAAGCAACATTTTTCATGGCGAGTTATTGCTCAAAATATAATATTTATTTCCTAAATATTTCTTTGTAATTTCTTACAAATTTTTATTTTATTATTTTATTTATTAAATAAAAGGACTGGAATTTCTTTCATATTGAAATACGATAAATTTATTTGATTCAATTGGTTACTTTTAAAGTTTCTATTTGGTTCATATTTGGATCAAATGAGTGTAAATTTAGTGAAAGGAATGCAAAGATTTGAATGAAATATTTGTTTGGATATGGACTGAAATGAAATTTTAACCCCACCAATAATGGGGCATACCTTTGGTATAAAAACTAGCTAGTTGTGTACATGTTTCATCTAGCTAGTTGGGATTTCAATTGAACTGAGATACAATTATTAAACCTTTGAATTTTATCATGTGAATAGTTTATTTATTATATATATATATATATATATATATTGCTAAATTTTATTTATATATATGTTTGATCTGACTAGTTGGGATTTTGGTTACTTGTTGAGTCGTGGAGCTCATCCCTTCTTGTTTTTTATTTTTAAGATTTTGAGGAGTAGCAGGTTAATTTGGGTTATTGTTGTGGTGATGCATGTGAGAAGAGTATCAATTAGGATTTAACACTAGTGTTTAGTGATTGTTTAAAGATTTGAAATTTATGAACTTTTGTATGAAATTTCTTTGAACTTTTTTATTTATTTGAGATTAGTTAATGATGAACTATGATCAGCTTTTGTCAATGGAATTAATAATTGTTAAAGAATTTCTTTTAGAATATAATTATTAAATTTTAGTAGGGGCCTCAGGCGCTTGTAAATTAATGATGTGCGCCAAACTCATTGGTTGGGTAATTGGTGGCGTGAGAGGAAATACCTTAAATTTCGAAACAAATAAAATGAAAAGCTGATTTTTAAATATTTCATTGACTTCGTGAAACCAATTGATCAAATCCATATTGTTCCGTTAACGAATATCCTTAGAATAATAATTAAAAAATTATTTAATGCTTCTATTTTATAGGAAGTAATAAAATTTTAATATTAAAATTATACAAAAACAATTTTTAAAGATATTTTAATCTTTCTATTTATTATTTTAATATTAAAAGTTCATTATTTCTTATAAAATGTAAGTATTTAATGTTTCTTAACTATTACCCTACAAACACTTGTTAACAAAATCCATACTTAAATGCTATCATTGAGAGATGCCAACTAAACCTCCCACTGTCTTGCCACCTGGTCGCAATCCCATTGATAAAAAAAAATGAAGGTTGAAGCACTGCTCTGTCGTTCCTTTCGGCCCACGCAAATCCAAACAGGATATTACAAGATTATTTTATAAATGAAGGGGTCAACGTTTTAACGGGTAATTCTATAGTACTCATGTGGGTACCGTACTTCTAATAGATAAAATCTCACATTAATGGTACCAATATCACATATTATGATACTTACCTCACATATGATGGTACCTACCACTTTTATTTATTATTTAAATTAATATATATAAAAAATAAGATAGTACTAATATCATATTAGATAGTACCAACATCACATATGATGTTACTTATATCACATTTGATGGTACCAATTGAGTGGGTACCATACTCATAAAAAAAGTATGGCTATTGTAGAATGACCCCGTTTTAACATGCACATGCTGACATGCACATCTTAGGAAATGATGTATTGGATTTGAAACTTTATAAATACGTAGGTATTCACCACCATTTGCATAAGAACCATCCATAGAACTTTGGCAAGAGAAAATGAAGGATTTAGTCGAAGTAATCTCCAAGGAGATTATCAAACCATCTTCGCCAACCCCACCACATCTTCGTTATTATCAGCTTTCCTTTCTCGACCAAATAAACCCTCCAGTTTATGCTTCTTTTATCTTCTTCTACACAAAGAATGATGCTTACTCCAACACTACTGAATCTAGTGTACTCAAGCAATCATTGTCTGACGTCTTAAAGCGTTACTACCCTTTAGCTGGTCGGGTTAAAGACAATCTTATTGTAGATTGCAATGATGAAGGAGTCTTGTATTGTGAAACAAAAATCAAGTGCCAGCTTTCAGATATTGTTGCTGACCCAAATCCAAAAGAGTTCAAGAAATTTCTTCCATTGGATATTGATGGCACACACCATTTAACCTTTGCTGTTCAAGTCAACTACTTTACTTGTGGTGGTATTGCCATTGGTGCTTGCATTTCCCACAAGATTGCAGATGGCACATCCTTTATCATGTTTATGAAAACTTGGGCAGCTACAGCTCGAGGTGATCAGGGTGATATATATCCACAATTTCAATTATCCACTCTCTTCCCGCCGAGAAGTGCATTATCTGGGTTTGAACCAAAAACTGGTATGACAAAAGAGAAGCTTGTATTAAAGAGGTTTGTGTTTAGCTCTGCTTCAATAGCAGCTCTTAAAGGAAAATATGAAGAAAGCTCAGGCTTGGAGAATGGAGTACACCCAAGTCGTGTCGAGGCCTTGTCAGCTTTTATATGGAGCCGATATGTAGCTGCCACTCAAGCACCTGAAAAGCTCAGCTTAGTGC
Source organism: Fagus crenata (assembly GCA_014362285.1). Classification (NCBI taxonomy): domain Eukaryota; kingdom Viridiplantae; phylum Streptophyta; class Magnoliopsida; order Fagales; family Fagaceae; genus Fagus; species Fagus crenata. The sequence continues at coordinate 7,879 of BKZX01028515.1, forward strand.
TTTTTGCAGTGAATTTACGAACAAGGATGGATCCCCCATTGCCTCAATATTCTTTTGGAAATATCTACCGTGTTGCAACAGTCATTCAGTCTAGTGAAGAGGAGAATGGCCTGCTGGGCAAGGTGAGAGAGGCGATAGGAAAAATCAACATGGATTATGTGAAAAAATTACAGGAAGGCAATGAGTACTTACATTTTATGAAAGAGATTAGTGGGAAAGTCATGAAAGAAGATATAGTTCCACTCAATTTCACTAGTTTGTGCAGGTTCCCTATATATGAAGTTGACTTTGGTTGGGGAAATCCCATATGGGTTGGTCGGGTTAGCTTGCCTTTCAAGAACGTAGTTGTATTTATAGACACCAAAAGTGGGGGTGGAATAGAAGCATGGGTTAACTTGAACGAAGAAGACATGGCTAAATTTGAAAGTGACACAAACCTCCTTGCATATGTTTCCACCACCACCTTGAATGCTTAGCGCATGCACGGGCTAAATGGACATGGTTAGTTACTTTGGTCTATAACAGCAAATTGTTTAGTAGTTACTTCGTTTGCTTTCATCGTGAAGTAAAATAAAGCAATTCACAAGAATCTATGTTCCCTTAGAAGTTTGCTAATTATGATCCTCTATTGTTGTTTGTAATAAATTGATGAAGCTACAAGGGTTTTTTTTTTTTTTTCTTTGGGTTGGTGTGATAATAAGTTTGCAATGCCAAAAAGCCTTGAAATTTAGTGGATATTGATTGGTTTCTTTTATCAAATATTCAAATCCTCTATCCCCACTTATAGTAACATTTGAATTCTATAAACAAAACTTGTAATGTGATTTTGGAAACAAATTTTTTTTTTTTTTTTAATAAATGTATGTATCTTATTTCCAAACTCAATGTCTTATTCAATTAGAAGGAAAACTCCACACTACCAAAGTTTATATTATGATAATGATAAATCTACACATAATAAGATTATACATGACAACTTTTTTATATATTTTAGTAACTCAAATCACATTAAACTGTAATATTATCAAGTGAGATAGTGTACCCGATTATAGGTTTTAATACACATCACATGATGACTGGTGTACTTTTTTCGTTTTCTTTTTAATTGTTATTTTTGGTCATTTTGCACATGTAATAACAAGGTCACACAGAACACTAACAAAACTTTTAATTAATTGAAAATTCAATCCGTTCAAGTTTAAACTCTATATAGAGAGAAATTGTAAAGTCTAACTTTCTTTCTTTATATTAGGAACAGATTTTATAACTCAAATTCAATGTAAAAAATAGGAAATAATAAGTACAAAAACCATTATTTTATTTCCAACCCTCTGAATAGGTGGAAGGATCTATGTCCATCCCCAATTTCCTTTCAATCCACATCGGCAAATTTAGGTTTTCCCTATTGGGAGTCATCATAAGGAGGAATGGGCATACGCTGGTTTGATAAGCCAAAGGAAAAACAACCATTGCTTGGTTTTGATGTGGTCCGTCCGCCATTATTCTTCTCTACTATGACGAATCAATTGCTTTAATGTAGGCATCGTCCAAAGGTATCTTCAGCTTGTTAGGATTTCCATTTCTTTTTTTTTTTTTTTCAAAACTCAGTGTCAATTGATATTTGGTGTTGATTTGGTGTGTCACTTGTTTATTATTGATGAACAAATTAACTTAAATCTAGTTTTTGCAAAGAATTTGTGACAGGCTATATCAGGGTTGTTTTTTTCTTCTTCTTTTTTTAAATTCAAAATAAAAAACATTAAAACAAATGTTCAAATTATTCTACATATAAATGATAGTGACGTAAATTTTAAGATATTTATTCTTTAAGAAATCCTCTTCTTAATCAACGGCGAACATGTTAGAAGCGCAAAAGAAGCACTTAAAAAATCTTAGGGTAAATTACACTACCTCCCTTGAGGTATTGTAGAACGATAATAAACCCTAAACTTGAACTGAAATGAGAGTCCCACCCTTCAATTTTAGAATAAAACTGTCAAGGTTCTTTTCGTTATTAATCTTAACAAAAATTTCTGTTTTTTAAAAGATTTTTTTTTTAGATTCTCTCTCTCTCTCTCTCTCTCTCTCTCTCTCTCTCGCGTTAGAGGCTTGGTAAAAAGAATCTTAAAAAAAAAAGAATATTCCATTAAGATTAGTATCGAAAAGACCCATGACAGTTTTATATCAAACCTGAAGGGTGGGCCTGTTATTTCAGCTCAAATTTGGAGTTTCTTGTCATTCCACAATATCTTGAGAGAGAGTAGTGTAATTTACCCAAAATCTTATTAGTGGCAAAACCAAACATGAATCCACGCTGCATTGAAAACTGCCCAAAAAGAATCACACAAAAAAACTCACAAATTATTTTTATTTTCATTTGTTTTCTCTCCTTTCTCCTTTTGTAATAGTTATTTGATTTGCACATGATAAGTTACTGTAAATTTAGATAAATTTGGATAGAATGTTAACAGAAGGTTATCATTTTTAGTTATTAAAAGTTCAAGTATTAAATTAACTACAAATTTAGTTTAATGGGGTGTTAATGCAACTAGACAAAATTTTAAAGGTGTTGATGCATTTTACCCAAAAATAAGAACACATATGGAATGAGCACAAAAATATTAATTATTTGGGTAAATTACACTGACACCCTCGATATTTGGTGAAACTAGATTTGCTACATCTTATTTTCAACAAATGACATTCCACTCCAAAATTCACAAAGTAATTCACACTCCACTCCAAAAATGGAATAGAGTGGAGTGTAAATTATTTTGGAGCTGAATGTCAATTATTTTGGAATGAAGTGTCAATTATTTTGAAAATTTTAGAGCGGAGTGTTTGTTATTGAAAATAGGGCATAGCGAGTTTAGTTTCACCAAGCATCAGGGGTGTCAATGTAATTTACCCTACTTATTTTCATATGTTTAAGGTTTGTGGTTAAGTTCATGTTTATGGCTACATGCATGTTTAGGTTTTAAAATGTGTCTTTAAGTTTTTTTTTTTTTAAATGTGTCTTAAGTTTAATAGAGTATAAAAAATATTAATAGTGGATTGATGCATTTATAATTTGATTTTTCTAGCAAACCTTTTAATTAGCAAGAGATTCGGTTGAATTATCTGGTGTATAGAGAGACATTGAAAAGTATAGTTTTCTTTGTTCATATTAGGACCCAATTTTCTAACTCAAATTCAGTGTACAAAATTTCATTTTTGTGTGATTCAAAATCTTGTGTCAATTGATATTTGTGCTTGATTTTGTGTGCCGCTTTTTAATTATTGTTGGACAACTTACCTTAAATCAAGTTTTTGCAAAGTATTTGTGATAAAGCATACAAGTTTTATTTTTTTTAGTTCAAAATTAAAATAAAAAATAATGAAATTATTCTACATATAAATGAAGTGTCACTCCATGATCAGCAAACAAAAATGTTATTGATGTAATAGACTCTACGTATCTTGACGTTTGCTTCACACATACACACCTTCAATAGAGTTTAATAAAATATTCATGAAAACTTCTCGGTTTCCCCACTAATTTGAATCCACTCCCTCTACTTATTATTATTTTTTTTTAAAAGACTAATACAAGAATACTGATACTAAATTAAATGTAGGTGCAATCACTTAGGGTCCACCCTACTAAGAAAAACATTTAATTAATACAATTATGCTTTGGTTTTCCCTTGTGGCTCTTGTCATGAGCGCCACCTTGAAGGCTTTATGACTAATTCAATGGAAAGAAGAGATTCAATTATAGTATCGAATCCTCTCATGTTTTTAGGATCCTTGATGAAAGCGGTTACTCCAATTTCATGGATGATTTTGATTAGTCAGGTACTTATCGGGTAACCAAATGAGGAATTGAAAAGTCTAGCTTGCTTTGTTCATATTACGACCTGATTTTCTAACTCAATTTCTTTATACAAAATTTAATTTTTATGTGATTCAAATTCTTTTGTCAATTGATATTTATGTTTAATTTGGTGTGCCACTTGTTTATTGCTATTGAACAACTTACCATAAACCTTTGTACAAAGTATTTGTTACAGGCCATTCATTCTTTTGATGGTCTTTTCAAAACAACATTAGCAATGCTGTCTTCGGCACCATATCAAGTATTTTTCTTCTTCTTTGTTTAAATTCAAAAGAAAAACATTAAATAAAATAAATAAAAATTTCTTCAAATTGTTCTACATATAAATGACAATAATGTTAATTTTGTGATATTTATTCTTTAAGACATCCTCATATTCAATCAATGGATGACAAGTTGAAGAGATCAAATGAAGCGTCGCTCCCTTCATTGTGTATCTCCTACACTTTGCAATATCTTCTTCTCCACGCCTTTTCTTGATTCTCCAAGTCACAAACCACGATACTCTCAAGCATGTAGTGATTATCAAAAATATATCTTAAACATAGTCATGCCTTGGTAATTCTTCATCCAAATAATATCTCTCAAAAGTCGAAAGATATTTAAAATTGTCATCGCTAAGCAAATTGTATTATTTAAACAGTCGTTTCTCTTATGGAAGTGGCAGTAATGAAATTTAACCCTAAAAAAAAGCCTTACACAAAGGGGTTTTCCACTCTGGCGAAGTGACTTTAGATTTTCAAACATTTGATCTCTCAAAAGATCTTTAATACGTTAGAGGCTCACCCATAATTTTGGAACATTTTAATTGAGTTCTTGAATTACTAGATTAGCTTATATGATTAATTTTTATTATTATTATAAGTATTTTTACTATAAGAGAACGTATTTGACTCTAAGTTTTAGTTGTGAAAATTAATAATTAAGAGGGGATATTTTGCGTCTTGGCGTGTTTGAACATATTGGGCTTCCATGGACCACTATTATGGGCCTTATCATAGAACCGAATCTGATATAGGGCTTTAAAGCACAATGTTGATATCATATTTTATCTAGCCTCGTCTTATGTGCAAAATTCAATTTGAATCCAGAAAATTAGATTATGATTCGAAAGCTATGGGAATTATATGGTTAAAATTAATTTATAAAAATTAGACATTTGGACCACCAATTAGAGACGTCAATATCAAAAATCCTAAATAGAGCCTACTTTGACAAAGTTTGATCGAAGGTCAAACGACTCTAAAAATCATTTCGACCACCAAAATCCATCGTAAAATGACCAAATACACATTCTGAGAAACTTTGACCATTTTAACCATAGTTGACCGTAATTGACCAACATTCCAACCATCCAATTAAGGTAAATTTAAGTCTATTTGAAATATAATTAAATTCCCTTCAAAATGATTTTTTACAAACCCTTATCAGATTGAAACAGACATTATATCTTGAAAACATTGAAAATGGGACAAAGCACTTAACAATTTTCTACGATTTTGCCAAGTTGATAATAATTTGACCCTAATCAAATTATAATCAGACAACCTCAGATTGGCAGAAATAGTATGCCGTTGGAGAGGTGTATGTTGTGTGAAAGCGCCTCCGAAAGCACTCCCACATCAAGATTGATTGTGCAAAATAATTATGGCTTGAGAAAGATAATCAAAACAAATATAGAACGACGGAAAATGTATAGAAAAATAAACAATCACACCAATAACAAGAATTTATGTAGTTCGGCTTTTGGCCTACATCCACAGGCGACGACGGAGAATTTCACTATCAAAGATGAAGATTACAAATATGGTATAGAGGTACTCTCAAATCCCAAAACCCCAATACACCCAAATAGCTCTCTCTCACAAATAACAAATAATAGAGAATTGCTATTCTCTATTCAAGTGGGCTGTTCTAAACAAATACCAAATACCCAAACCAAATACTAAAGAAATTGGAGAATTTCCTCTAGTCAAATTGCCAAGATGGCACCAAAGAACCCGCACCACATCAAAGCAAAGAAGCTGCACCACAAATCCAAAGAATCCACAATACTTCTACAAAGCTCTCTGCTGAAACCAAAACAAAGGAACAGCCAAACAAATATTTGATGTACTCGCTACTCAAACCAAAGTCGTACAGGACTAGTAGCAGTACCCAATCAAATATGCAGCACCACCAAGAGAGAAATCTCTCACAAAGAGTTGCGACAAACAAAGAAAGAGAGCACCTAAACAAATTGCTGCACAACCTATTTCTCTATTCCTCTCGGCACTTCTTCTTAGCAACCCATACCATTATATTTATATACTGTTCAATTCAAAGTCAACTAGGAGAGAACTCCTATTACCTATTGAACTCCAAAGCATGTAGAAGAGTTTCAATTAAAGTTTGTCTTCAATGTTAACTAGGACTATAAGTCCTATCTCTTGTAGAATTCAAACAATACAACTCTGTTGCTATTCTTTGCCATACATAATAGAAAGAATAAAGCAAACCCAATTTTGCTTTATTTCAGGCCACGTGCTAACAAATCTCCACCTTGGCTTGAATTCTATCAAGCCTTCCAAACTGAAACTTCTCCGTTGTCTCCACCAAGGCCCTATGGGCTAATCCAAATTGCAAATACCAAACAAGTCCAAGCAATGCCTGAACTTGTGCCAAGGAACTTCTACAGTCCCAATCTTCTAAAGAAGAGTATCTCCTTCCTCAAAAAATTCACAAACGAAATGGAAGAGAACATCAAGCATTAAATCCAAATCAATAGTTCCCTTCACCCAAACTTGGCGAGAGTAGTCATTAACAAAATAATGCCTACGTCCAAAAGAAGCAACCTTAGCAAGCCCCCACACATCTGTGTGCACATAATCAAGCGTACCATTAATCAAATGAACTACTATGTCAAGCTTGACTCTAATTTGCTTCCCCAAAATACAAAGCTCACAAAATTCAAATTTGCAGGTCTTGACATCCTTTAACAAGTCTTGCTTCACGAGCCTTTGCAAAGCACTGTCATCGGCATGTCCCAAAAGTCTAGTAGTGTCTAAAGCAAACTCCCTAATTATATCAGAAACTGTAGCTGCTCCACCTACAATTGTACTCCCTTTGAGGAAATACAAGTTCCTATGGCGTGTGGCCATCATCACTACCAATGCACCATTTAAAATCTTCAGAGTTCCATTCTCCATGGCAATCTTGAAACCCTTAGATTCTAACAAACCAACTGAGATGAGATTCTTCTTGAAGTCCGGTATATATCGAACACCAGTTAGAAAACAAACTGTTCCATCATGCAACTTCAACTTGATTTTACCTATCCCCAAAATCTCACAGGTTTGATCATTACCCATGTAGATTGAACCATCTTCGAACTCTTCAAGGTGATAAAACAATTCCCTATTGGGATAGATATGACATGTAGAAGCTGAATCCATAATCCACTCATTTGAATGGCAAACAAATGATGAACAAGTCAATGCAAAATCAGAATCCTCATCACTACTTTGTGCAACACTTACATTGGAATCCTCATTGTCCATATTTTTCAAAAGAGGACAATTTTTCTTTCAATGCCCCTTTTTGTGAAATAGGCACACTCATCTTTTCCAAAATTCCTATTAGAGTTGCAACCAACTATCAAAGCCTCACTAACTGTGTCCCTATGAGCCTTACGATACTCATTATTAGTCAAAGCATTGGACACATCATCAAATTTAATCTCATCCTTTCCATACGACAATGTAGTAATTAGATGATCATAAATATTAGGTAGTGAGTTTAATAACAAGAGAGCTTTATCTTCATCACCAATCTCAACATCCAAATTTTTTAAATCAACAAGTATTTTATTATAATCATTCAAATGCTCAGACAAAGAAATACCTTCACGGAACTAGAAACGGAAGAGCTTTTTCATCAAGTAGAGTCGATTCTCCATGCTCTTCATCATATACTTGTTCTCCAATTTCTTCCACAATTCTTTAGCCTTCGTCTCTCACATAACAAAATACTTATGATCCTTGGCCAAACACAAACGAATGGTGCCACAGGCTTGTCTATTTATCTTCTCCCAATCTTTAGTAGACATCTTTTCAGGTTTGTATTCTAAAGCAATATCCAACTCTTGTTGGACCAAAACATCCATAACTTCACATTGCCACATGCCGAAGTTGTTTGTTCCATCAAATTTCTTTACCTCAAATTTCGCATTAGAAACCATAGTCCTAACTGTTGAAGGTTTTGTAGAGGATCCACTTGACATCTTTCTTCCCTATAATTAGATCCATGAACCAATCACCAAAATCTCCTAAGAGAACAAATCCAAACGCCTAGGTAGTGAACCTTGGCTCTGATACCAGTTTGTAGTACGAAAGCGCCTCCGGAAGCACTCCCACACCAAGATTGATTGTGCAAAATAATTATAGCTTGAGAAAGATAATAAAAAATATATATATAAAACGACGGAAACTGTATAGAAAAATAAACAATCACACCAACAAGGATATACGTGGTTTGGCTTTTGGCCTACATCCACAGGCGACGACGGAGAATTTCACTATCAAAGATGAAGATTACAAATATGGTGTAGAGGCACTCTCAAATCCCAAAACCCCAATACACCCAAATAGTTCTCTTTCACAAATAACAAATAATAGAGAATTGCTATTCTCTATTCAAGTGGGCAGTTTTAAACAAATACCAAATACTCAAACCAAATACTAGAGAAATTGTTGAATTTCCTCTAGTCAAATTGCCAAGACAGCACCAAAGAACCCACACCACACCACACCAAAGCAAAGAAGTTGCACCACAAATCCAAAGAAGCCACAATACTTCTACAAAGCTCATTGCTAAAACCAAAGCAAAGAAACTGTCAAACAAATATTTGATGTACTTGCTACTCAAACCAAAGTCGCAATGGACTAGTAGCAGTACCCAATCAAATATGCAGCACCACCAAGAGAGAAATCTCTCACAAAGAGTTGCGACAAACAAAGAGAGAGAGCACCTAAACAAATTGCCGCACAACCTATTTCTCTATTCCTCTCGGCACTTCTTCTTAGCAACCCATACCATTATATTTATATACTATTCAATTCAAAGTCAACTAGGAGAGAACTCCTATTACCTATTGAACTCCAAAGCATGTAGAAGAGTTTCAATTAAAGTTTGTCTTCAACGTTAACTAGGACTATAAGTCCTATCTCTTGTAGAATTCAAACACAATACAACTCTGCTGCTATTCTTTGCCGTGCATAATAGAAAGAATAAAGCAAACCCAATTTTGCTTTATTTCAGGCCACGTGCTAACAATGTAGACATAAACTTTGATTTTGTAGGCTCGAAGCACGAAAATTCCATTGGAGCTAAGAGCACTCACGAAGAGAAGAAGCTGGGAGTTTAGTCCAAAATTTGAGTTTGGTACCATATTCTCATGCTCATAGTTTACCAAATTAAAGTCTAAAAATTAAAAAGTTAGTACCTTTAGAAAGTAGTGTCACAAGCTTTCCAATGCATCTCATTTGAGCCATTTCGATGTCATTAAGACCATCAACTAAGTCCGCAAAAATTAGACAGCACATAGGAAGACCATAAAAAATAGAAAATCCAACCTCTTGGTGTCATCTTTGCACAAAGATTCTTAAAAAAATCTAACATAGATGATCCAAAAGGCAAGTACTTTATGAAAGTAGGTGTGAGATTTTTGTTGACTGTTTGGGGCAAAGCTGGAGCCAAACCAAGTGGCTCGAGGTAACCCAATGCCTAAGGCTGAGCTAATAACCCAGGCTTAGCCCTAGTCTGCACCTAGGACAGCTAGCAGGCAGCCCATGGTCACCTTGAGCCTGATTTCAATCGACAGCATCTGGCTTATGGTTACCTTGAGCCTAATGACAACTGTCCCTCAGGCACATAACCCAATTTGGCTCATGGTCACCCTAAGCCTAACTTTTCTATAAATGGGGGCCTCTTCCTTGTTTCAAAAACACACATCCACTATCATAAGTCACTTCCTTCTTGCTCCAAGATTCTCAAGAAAATCCTCCTTGCCATAGCTAAGGTAAACTTCCAAAATCCTTTTTATTTATTTTAGTTTTATGTTTTAGTTTAATTAAATAATTGTTGCTTGCATAGTTATTTTTAAGCTTTCTGTTTTAGTTTACTAAATGTTGCTTGCATAGTAATTATAGTTGAATAATTACGATTATGTAGTTGTCATTTTGATATTTATCTATAAGCTTTATAATTAGCATGTTACTTGAGGGGTTTGATTTTAAGTATGTCCATAACTCCATATACCATTCAAGCATAATATATATGCATTAGGCTAATGAGTGGTTATGTCTGTACGTAGTTATATGTCAATACCCATGTTATTTTGAATCCTTGTAATTATGGTCATGCATGAACTAGCCAATGATGAAGTTATGTGTGTAATCTATATATCTATGCTATGAGAATAATGAATATGCATATATCTTGAAACTTATTGAACATGTCAAGTATGGATATGCATGATTAAAAATGATATGGATTATTGGTTTATATATGTGAATGTGATGATTGATTTATGTGTGCATATATACTTGAATTATCTTTATCATCCCAGATCGTAAATACTAATCTGCTTTGCTCAACTTATGATCGAATCTGGCCGCAATGGTATTACTGAAGAGAATATATTTTTCCACATCAAAATAAAAGAGTGATAATATTGGCAATGAGCTTTCAAAAAGAGTACAACAAAAAACACAAAAACGCAACAACAACTTTTGGCTATGTTGTCAACATGATCTACCCATTCTTTGTCATTCTATTATATATACTCTTTTATTCGGTTTCACATGGAATGGCCTTGATTTTGTAGGCAAAAGCAATGGAAAAGGATATTACATATACGTGAAAGGGAGAAAATTAAAACTTGACCCTTCAATGCTACCAATTATTGGGGAGTCTAAGAAGATTGCTAACATCATTCATGAAGAGAAGGTTTATGTAGATAGAGATTCCGTACTGGGAATTGTGGAGGACCTCTTGACAGTTTTTGGCTATAGTGGTGCAATTCTAATTCCCTACGAACAAGTGTAGAATAGACTTAACCATGGATTGGGCTATACAGAGGTTCTAGGAGGAGAGCGAGAGGGTGGAGTTGATGGGATTGAGATCCCAAGGAATTGCTTGAGAAGTATTGCATAGCAATACTTATTAATGGTCAAGATCAAAAGTTGTAAAGTAACTTTTCATCTCAGTTGTTGGTTCAAATATATTAAAAAATATTTAAAAAGTTGAAAAAGTAATTTTTTTGTTAAACGATCAAGTTCAAATTTCACTTTTGAATGCATGATCGAGATCAAAATAATTGCACCATGCAATACTTTTTAGTATTGCATAGGATCTCGGTCCGAGTTGATGAGCTAGAAAAGGTGGGGTTGGGGGGCACGTGGCCAGACTAGAATAGAGAGGTTTCACATGAGTCTGGGAAGTGAGTGGCCTTGTAGGCTTGGGTGTTCTCCCTCTCTTCTGATCTAGTTCTCTCTCTCTCTTTCCCAATATAACTCTCACTCCTATGGTTCCCTCTCTCTCCGAGTTGCTCTCTCTCACAAGTGAGTTTTTTAACGGTAACTTATATGGAAGTTAACAGAAGTGGTTATTTGGCCCAATGCCAAAGTTTATGTAGTAAATTGGATAAAAAAATAAAAGAACAAAGGGTCTAAGTATAACCCCCACAAAGTTTAGGAGGTGTACATGCATTTCACCCTTCATACAATTATACATTATACAATTTGAGTACAATAAAAGCAAAATATTAGCAGTTCAATTATAATGCTCCAAATTCTAATAAGGGTGTATGCATTCAATCCTACATCGGGTATATACTGGGTTGAATTGAGTTTTATTAAGAATTGCAAGAAATCTCAATTGTAACTTAACTAATCCTTTCGAGATATAAGCGCAGAAGTAACTAAACCTTTCTTTAGGTTGTTACATCAATGAACCGTTTGTACTAATAAAACTTACCTACAACGTTTGCCATAGTTTTTATTTTTTTTTTTAGCTGCAGCTAGTGGGCTACACAACAAAGAATAACTCTTCATCTCCCTTAAAACTATGATGAGCTAGATTCAATATCTTTATTATAACGTCAAGAGACCTTACCAACTCGCCTTAATGGAAAGGCTTTCTTCAATGCAAAGTGGAAACCATATTGGCATGCCCGTTTTAATTAAAATTGGACTGTTCGGCTTCTTCTTCCCCTAATACATATCAAGGCCTGATTTTTTAGATTACCCTCTAGATCTAAACTTAAACAAGCTATACATCGCAGGGTACAAGAAAAATTACACTGACAGTATTAGAGGTAAGAAGAAGAATCACAAGAATAGATTGATATCTTCAACTCTAGATTTCAAACCAATTCACGTGCAACCCCAGACATGTATAAGCCTACCAATCAATATTCTAGATTTCAATAGAGCAGCTCTTTGACATTTTATGGAAAAACAAGAAAGGTTTGCTTGCTCAAGACCAGTTAAAAAACCATTCACCCTAAATGTACAAAAAACTCGAAGCTGTGATAAGTCATTGAGTACCATCTAAATCTTAAGACCAAAAGAACAAAAAACAAAACTCTGATTTAGCTGAAGGATACAAAATTTCTTTTGACTAATTCAACTGAACTGGTACAGTGGACCCTTATAGCAAACTACAATGGGTACAAGGCTTCTTCATACCCCCCTCTGTGTTTCCTATATTTTCTTTCCTTTTTTACCTCTCAAATCTGAAGAAAAATTGCCATCGGCACTCGCCTTTTTTCTTTTAACACATATTTTAAATCATCCTACAAATCTTGATCCGCTTGATACTTGTTACTTGGACAAATCCTCTAGTTCATTCTGAACTTTGCTGTTGTAATGTGTTCTCCAAAATTGAACTTCCATAGTAAGTGTTGAACTCAAAAAAAGCATGGATATAACTGGCAAAGCAGTTATGTACTTACGGATTCAAATAAGATTCCCAACCATCCTTTTCCAGCTTCTCTGCTTTTGTCAAGACATCATTCCTTGTGTCTTCTTGATATTGGCTCATTCTGCAAATAACATTATTCCGGGGTCAGGAAATGGCAGGACGTATGACCTTAAGCTTTTTGTTTCTTTCTTAGTTTCATACCCAAGACAAAGTTTGCACTACTTCCATAGGGAAAGAGAGAGAAAACCCACCTTGCCAGTAGGTCAGCATCTCGAATTCCCAACATCCTTACAGCAAGCAAACCTGCATTGGTAGCATTGTTTATTGCAACTGTTGCCACTGGGACACCCCTTGGCATCTGCATAATCATCAAAGGGGAAAAAATTAGGACATTTAGGCAATCAAATTTAAAAATCTTATTAAAAAAATGTGTGGAGGTCATGAATGAAGCAATATCTTTTCTCTGAGGCTCAAAAATTGGACATTATTTTAAGGCAATGGAACTCATTGTGCAGAAACTCAACATGATTAAGCAAGCATCCACATACTTCCACCATTCAGATATTATTATGGTGCCATAGATATTCTGTATCTATTATTCCGTTTTTTTTTTTTTTTTTTTTTGTTGCTCCAGGCTCCAGGCTCCAAGCACCTATATATTAAACTACTTAAAAAAAAATAGATATTCTGCACCTCATAAACATGATTTAAAATATCACCTCCATCAACTTGCCATAATTTCAGGAGTATTTGTGCCAAGGAAATATATGCGGTAATTCTAAATAACAACAAAACATTAATAGTAATTATCTGTGCCAGCCAGCATATCCCAAAGAATTAAAATAGAATTTGCTCTCATCAAATGAAACAAACAAATTAATTAATCAAAGGATAAGCAACCAAAAAAACCAGAAAAATGGCATCGCTTAGACTCCAGGATTTCGGACATTCAATTTAAATGCACTAGTCTTTCTAGGACTAAAATTGTATTCGTAGGATATTCGTAGGATACTTGATCTTTACAAAACTTACACATCCCATAAATGTAATAATATAGAAATTGGAAATGATATACCTGCACAATGGATAGGAGTGAATCAAGTCCATCCAACGCGGAAGCACGCACAGGGACACCAATAACAGGCAAGGGAGTGAGTGCGGCTACCATACCTGCAAGTGACACCTGACCTTAATTACTGCAAGTGATGAAGCAACTGCGAAACAATATATAAAGCATAGTTCAGATATAACTTGCCTGGCAAGTGGGCTGCACCACCAGCACCAGCAATGATAATCTGAATGTCTCTCTCATGGGCAGACGAGGCATAAGAAAACATCATTTCAGGGGTCCGGTGTGCTGAAACTATTTTCACCTGCAAATTATAATGTGTTCAGGTAGAATTAAAAATACAAGAAAAGTCAATCAAATGCTAAATAGCTCAAAAAATCCAGAATAAATGCTGCAGTTCATGAGATGTAACCTCATAAGGCACACCAAACATATTCAAAATCCTTGCAGCATCCTTCATAACAGGAAGATCTGAATCAGAACCCATAATGATCCCAACACGTGGTGTTACTGCATTCAGAAAGGGAGCAACATTAATGCAATTTGAGTGTAAAAAACTTTCTAAATCAAAAGAACTTAAGGCATATAAACTTAATGCTTGCAACTATCAACAAATAAGAGCAAAGCTACATGTAATTCTTGGTAACAGGAGAACTAAATCAATTTTTAAAAGGAAATGATATAATGTAATCTCCAAGCAGTTTATAATCCATGCCTCTGAAAAATAAAATCTAATGGTAATTCCACTCCCTCCACCCTATCACTTTCCCACCCTAGGCAAAAGTAAGACTTTTTTTGTATGCAAAATATATTAACCATGAGCCCATAACTTGAAATTTTTAAAGTGGCATTAGTGCTGATTATTGTGGAAATTACCCCAAGTATTGTGGGTCTAGAGTGTAGGCATATTTTCATGTCAGAAAATTTATAACATTGTAATAAATAAATTCAACAGAGGCAATTATTAGGAAAGAATGCTCCAAATAGATGCACCAAAGTCTAACTTAATTAATCACATAGATGCAAACTTCTCACAACACCTTTAAAAAAATTTGCATCGGACATAACGAACAAAAAAATATAAAACCTCCAAGAGAAAACTTGCTTTTTGCTCAACCAGCATCATGACATACAGTAAATAAATATGATGATACCCTAGTGCGATTACCTGCAGATTGACAATCAAAACCTTCTTCCTTCAGCATTGATTTTAATCGTTCTTCCACAGCACCCATGGAAGGACCAACAATGGTGACATGTCCCATCTTTCGCTGCTTTCGCATTTCTGCCAAGTCATTATTAAGGCAATGCGGGAAATTGTCAAGAATGAGGTAAATGTCAAGTGTGTGTATGTGTGTGTGTAAGAGAGAGGAATGAAAAAGAAAATCCACATACTGTAAGCAGAATCTAACCTGGCTTATCATACCATTGAACACTAGCCCCTGGAATACTCAATGCCCTTTTAATCAGTTGATGAGCTAAAAAGAAACCAGGCTCACCCTGAAATTTTAGAAAAAAATAAATAAATAACGACAGTCACCATGTGGGGGTAGTGAAAGATAATTATGCTGGCTGAAGAAATTTCAAACATTTTGTTGTATATCCATGTTCCGATACACATTTTTGACTAACATTTACAAGGTTTCCAAGAAAAAACAGTTTTGAGAACTAAAAATCAGTTAATGAGAACCAGGACAGATGGAGCATGTTTGGTATGTATCATGGAGATATAAGGATAGAGCTTGGCTACAACTTCAACCCATTATGAGGTGATTCATAAGACCATTCATGTGTACTTTTAAACAGGTCATGTGACTTGTTTAAATAATACACGTGGATGATCTTTTAAATTGCCACATAATGGGTTGTAGAAAGAGGGCTACAAACCAGTTTGGGTTTGTAGCCAAACTTTGTCCAAGATATAATTGTAATTTCGAATAATTTCCCTATGCACAAAGGTAAACAAAGTCATCAAGCTCAAGCACGGACTTACACAGATATACCAATTGCAGATATACCAATTGGAACTTCAACAAACTTTAAGAAAAATATTTGCACCGGAATTATGTTATAGAAATAGGCTCTAAACCCATGTATACTTTTCTCCATTGTTCAGAAGGTAATTATTTTCCATTTTTTCTATATATAAAGCAAATTACTTCAGCTTCATGCCATCATCTTAGGTATAAAATGTCTCTCAAAAGCAAAACCAATGAAATGGCTCAAACAGAAAAATATAGGTAACATATTCATTTTAGATGTTAGATTGGAGAGAGAAAAA